>JASCZI010030449.1:9132-22358 GCA_036250425.1 Stylosanthes scabra | reverse complement strand
TCATTTGAACTTCGATTGTGCCGGCTACATTGTGTGCAATTGATCCACAAATTTCACAAGTTCTGATACAATCATACAAGTCAAATTTGTTAATGCAGGGAAGTTCTAATAGTGCCAAAAACACAAGCAGAAGTAAATCAACTAGAGTAAAGCTTCCCTTTAGTCCTCCATTTTGTGAGCATGATTCATTTTAGTCTTTGACATTCCAAAAATGAGAATTTTGATCCCAAAAATGTAGTTTGCATTTTAGTCTCATCTAACCAATTACTTGATGTGTCGCGTTAAGTGTTACGATTAACCCGCACATATTTCATGCCATAACCTTCAAACATGTGGCATGCCATGTGATCATATACATGTCATATGTCACTTAACGCGACATGTCAACGATGTCTTTGGGGAATAAAATGTTCACTTCAAAATGTTACTGACTAAAATGAATCATGCTTACCAAGTCGATGACCAGAGTGAATCTTTACTCAGATCAACTGCATCATCAATTAACAGGCTGCATAAACAATATGGATCCATCAAAGTGCCTTCAACCATCCCATCCCACCCCATAATGAAAAATATTGATCTTGAGAAATATTTTAATGACAAGTACATCATCTGTCACGGAACTACTACTTCCAAAAGCTTAAACTGATAGGAAGAGACACATGAATAATTATATTTGTAACATGCCTCATAACACAAGAGCCGTCTTATGTTAAAATTCCTTTTCTTTTGGAGTTCAACAAGGTTCGAATTCTAGGTAAGCTCTGATACCATGTCACGAAACTACTTCTCCCAACAGCTTAAGTCAATAAGAAGAGGCACATCAACGGTCTCTAACAATATGAACCACAATCCACAACCATCTCCAAGGATTTCAGAGACAATTTGCACCACTAGGTCTAAGTTTTAAAGTATATAATAATATCAGAAACTAGAGCAGGCAATCATAGGAATGCTTATGGTGGGAAATACCAAAAAATTATCCTGGAAAACATGGTGTGCGGTTACAATGCAAAGAATTATATAATGGCAATGCATAGTCAAGGATCCTGAATTCCCTTTGTATAAAAGTGACAATGCTTAAATTTCTACTGTGGATTCTTGACTTAAGAACTTTGGATTTTGGAACATAAAGATGATATATAGCAGAATAACTATGTCATTGCAAATATATACCATACAAGAAAACGAAAAGTAATCTAGGAAAACGGACAAGTGATCCAAATCGTGATGTTCTTAACTAACAGCGTAGTCAAGGAAAACCAAGAAAGTTCAGCACTAAGGAATGTTCAAGCAAGCCAGAACATATAAAGATCAACTATACATCAGATTCAACAACTCTGAAACTTAGGTATATTAAAACAATCAAAATTGTTATCAGATGAAAGTAGCTGACAGATTATTAATGGATTAATCACTCCAAAAGCAACTAAAATCCAGCAAAAGTTCAATGCTTGGCATCAGGACCACTAGCATTGTTTTTTATAACTGAATAGCAAAGACAAGCCTTATTAAAAGGTTATTAGAAACTTCAAAAAGTTTATTCTTTTTTCTTGTTTTTTTGGTAAAAAATTACCACTTTTAAGACCTTAACAAGTGTTAGCACAGAACTTGTTAGCAAAAACCAATTATAAATAGCAAAACCAATCTGGGATGCATAAAAATGGCATAGGGTGGTACACTGGCACTTTACAAATATCAGAGCAGAGTGTACCAGTAGAAACCAAACTGGAAGAACCTCACTTTATATTCAGATATTATTTGATCTATGGCCTTTAATTGTCTTTATTCAAACTTGGTCATAAGGCATTTATGTTTTCCTTGTTTGATACAATCAAAATTTCAATGATTCCTTAGTTGGCTTATGAATTTGGTAATGAACAGGCTCATATAGTCATATACTGATAGAATATGAGAACCAGGTGAAACTACAATTTGACATGAAAATGCATGTATCACACAACTCCTAAGTAAATAGTGTTGATACATCTATGCATGATTTTATTTAATTATTTATTTAACAAGAAAAAAAAAAAGCATAAAGGAACCATAGATGACCTAGTCAATCAAAAGTTAAAACACTTGTGTGGAAGGTGGAAGTTGACAGCAAACACCACTAAGGTTGACTTTCAGAGTTTCAGTCCAACAAATATTTAGGGACCTTGCTTAAAAGTGTATGGATATCTAACCCCTTGTTGCAACAATGTAGCTTAGTTTAGTTCTCCCAACATCCTTCATAAGAAAGCATAATACCCTTTAGCTTACATTATCATATCAAAAGCATAATACAAAAAGGGTCAGCAAGAAATTAGAAATAGACAAGTCAAACATCTCTAGATTTGGCATCTATCTAATCCTCAAAGAAAACCATAACTTAATCCATAATTTCACCTAATTAATCTCACACTCTCACAGATTCAATGTGACACCAAAGAGAATTAAGATCAACACATTGTTCATCAAGAAAGACAATAACAATTTCACTCAACAATGTAGTTAGTTACTTACTTGTTGCCCTTGATCTTGAACCAAGCCTCAGCACAGTGTTTATGTGCAGCAGCCAAATCATCCTTACAAGAGCAACCAAGTTCAATGGGGGACCCACCAGATTCATGGTTGGTCATATCCATGCTTAGGTGACAAATCCTGCAATCCCTCTCCACCTTGTTATTATTATTGTGATCTAAATCTAAATGCCGTACCTTATCCACATCACTCTCCAGATCCACAGAACATTGATCTGATGAAACTGAAGACCCTCTCTCTTTCTCAATGGCTCCAGCAACAATCTCGGAGCCAGAATCATGGGAACTACTTTGTTGTTGTTGTTCCTCACTGGTCTCAGAAGAAGCACAACCTTCATTGCCGACACAGCTACTACCACTACCATGAGAGACATTATTGTCTATGTCAACAACAACATGAGGCTTATCATTGTTGTTGTTGTTGTTGTCATCTTCAGTAACCAACATTGACATTGTAAATACCCAAGTTGAGAATCTTCATGTAATGGCTCGGGGAGGCAAAGATCATTAATACCCACCAAGCTTTCAGGAAAAAATTGGATTTTTTTTTTCCTTTTTTTTTTGGCCCTGTCTATGAACCTCTGAGAAGAGTGAAGAGAGGGTAAGACTGATGCGAATTGTGTTTAAGGTATCAAGCAACAACTTAACTATGGTGAGGTTGGTAGGTAATCTCTCTCTCTCCCCTGAGTACTTGAGAGAGAAAGAGACAAGGAGTGTGAAGCAAAGAAGATATTAGATATGTAATAAGAGAAACATCAATATCATAATCATAATTATCATTAACCTTAGATGATATTTTTTATTTTGTTTATTTAATTTTGAAGGATAACTCTTTTAATTTTAAATAATAATTTAATTATTAATTCTCTAATGATTTGATTACGTAGCATTATTTTTTCTTTTATTAAGAAAAAAATATTTTTGTTAAAGTTCAGCTAATCTAGACTATAATAAATTTATTATTAATAGAATATTTTAAATATTTATATTTAATTATGGGTAATGTCATTTGAATAAGTAATTTTGACCAATTAAATTTAATCAATATAATTTATTTTTATGCTAAATAGAATATTATTTTGGTGTCAAATAATATAAAAAAATTACACCTAAATAAAATTTTATTTGACATCAAAATAATTTTTTATTTAGCATAGAAATAAATGACTTGATTGATTAAAACCACTTATTCATATAAAATTATTGTTTAATTATTATAAAATAAATTTATTAAAAGTTTAAATTTATATATTTTTAACAAAAAATTTAATTAATAATCTCAACATGTGAAGTTAGATAAAAAAATTTTTGAATATTACAATGAAGATTTTAAAAATATATTTATATGAAAATTTTTTATTTTAACCATTAGATGATAAATTAAATAGTTAGATTTTAATATATATAAAAATATTATTTTTTTAAAAGGTATTGTTAATTTTTTGAAAATTTAATCTTAAATGCTAAATCTTTGTATAAAAATAATTTTTACACTTGCAATTTTTTTTTTTTTGATAAAAGAAAAATAGTTCTTGGAATTTGGAGATTTAGCTGTTTCTGAAAGTTGAGTTTTTTGTTTGCTGATGGCATATTAATAAGCAAAAAGGAACCTTAAACCAGGTGAGATTCTTCAAACAAGGGTCATAGCAACATAGTCTAATGAGATAAGTGGGACCCACATTTCTTTTTCTTCTGATGAGTTAGAGGAAAAGCTATGGTGCTTCTCAAGTTTGCTTCTAACATAGGGTACCAAATAATAATGATTAGTACCATTACTAAAGGGGTTGAAAATGGACCAGATTAGGTAATTAATAGAACTCAATTTTTGTTAAAAATTTCCGTGATGTAGTTATGGTGACCGGTGAATATGGCCCTTACAAACTAGGGACGAGAAATCCATGATTAAAATATGGTACATTTGACTTTTCTCAATAACAATATCGCAAATAATTTTTTGTTATTTGTTATGTAATTTATTCGAAGAGTTGTGCTTCTTATGAGACTACAATATTTTGAACAAGATTACGTCTACTAAGAAGATAGATGTTGTTCTAAAGAAAAGGTTTGATATCTCATTTGGTGACCGAAAACTACTGTTATGATGATACTATTTGGTGAGGTTATTGACTTATTGTTGAGTTAAAAATTAAAAAAAAAAACAATAAAAAAGGGTACAGGCACAAACTGGGGGCAATGATCTGATGCAATGCAAGGCTCAATCACTTTTGTCATTATTTGTGTTAAGATAGAACCACAAGTTGGTCCTCCAAGAAAAGAAAAAGAAAATAAAAGGAAAAAAATAATAACTTAAATGGGGCCAAGAATGACCCAAAAAATAAAAAAGGGTCCAAGCAAAGTAGCAAACCCCGCAGATCATGTGACCACATTTACATGGGCTACACATTTAATTTGTAAAGTATGACTTTGATTTTGATTTTATATAACAGTTTGCCAATGAAATTGAGAAATCATACGTACCACCTTTTATGACATTACATTGAAAACATCTTGAAAACTAATATAATGGCTACGCAGAAGAAACGACAATTGCAAGTGCATTGATTCACAAACTAGTATTCAACTCCAAGTCTCTGATCTAAACATAGATTGTTAGATTATGTTTGTGTAAGAACTCTAAATTTATATATAATTGAAGGATTAATTATCTCTGGATGTCCTTCAACAAAACTATTTTGATTTTTGAACTACACATCAACAAAAGTCAATAACAGAGAGACGAAGTTTTGAGATCATGAAATCTTTAGTTCCCTTCACCCTCTAAATCTCTACTCAGAAATACCATGGTCCGCAGAATGTTTTTACATTTCTGAAAATTTTATATTGAGAAAATTGTTTTAACTAGCATTTCTAATATAAAATTTTCAGGAATGTAAAGACAACTATATGCTCTCTTAAAATAATACCCTCCACAATGAGATTGATTGTGGCAATGCAAACTTAAATATCATGTATGCCTTATCCTCCCACCAACAATGTGACACAAAATAAATACCCAAAATCCATGAGAGGGAGCTAAGGTTAGTATCAAACTTCTGCAGGCATTGCGAAATGTTGTCGAGGCATCTTCGATGATAACATTTCTTTCATTGTATTTGCACCCAGAAACCTGGTATTTCCTGATCCCTCCTCATATTGCATTTGCATTTGCATGTAGTCATTCTTTTGGCCTTGGCCTAAGAATCCCGTTTGTGAAGCAGTAGCAACCCCCTGTGATGCTGTCAAGTTTGTGGCACTATCAGTTACTTTGGCCCCTCCATGGTTCTCAAGGCCACTCTTGATCCATGCCATGTTATTTAGGTCTGTAGCTATGGAAATCAGTTCATGACTTAAGAAAGGTGGAGATTCCAAATAGTCAACAAACTCGGGACCTAATAGCGAAGAACCATGAGAATGGCTTCCCCCTGATTCCGGCGCACAGCATCCATGACCACATTGCAATGGAACCATTGGCTCACATCCAATACCATCAAATAATTTGCAGGCTCCTTCACCTGCTTTGGGTAGTTGGATCAAAGGGCTTTGCAATGGTAGAAACTTTGAACTTGATGATCCATTAGTAGGCCTGCTAGTAGGATTATAAACACTAAATGCACTAATACGTGCTATTGGTCGATGAAGGGTTGGATTTTGCTCCACTTCAGAAACATCATTTCTTGGAGTCGAAGGTTTATCATCGTGCTGTTTAATTTCAGTATTCATCACAACATTTCTAACTTGTATAGGATATGAATTCATATCCCCAACTGACAGGGTTTCTTCAGAGGATGCCTTTGTTTTCTCAGTGCTACCATCTTCCATCGCTTCAACACGTGCAGGGACATATCTTCCCTGTTCCGTACACCTGCGCTTTAGGGTAGAATTCCAGTGGTTCTTGATAGCATTATCTGTTCTACCAGGAAGAAGCCTTGCAATAGCTGCCCACTTGTTTCCATGGATTGCATGGGCTGATGCTATAATGCTATCTTCTTCCTCTGCAGAAATTAACTTTAATTAGACTTTGATAATGGACATGCAAATTATTCAAAGCAGGTAGCTAATATCTCCATAATTATATTTCAACGAATATACAGCATATAATATAAAAAGTAAAAAAATGAGTTATGCATAAAAATGTGACATTCTCCGAGATCAACTTGAAGTAGATTGTTCCAGATTTTTGCCTCATTTCATTCAAGTCAAGCACATATAAAGCACACCAAACTACAGACCGTGAAGCTTATACATTCATTATGTTATTCATGTTTCATTTGAATTCTGAACTTAGTGGCAATTTCTGAAATTTGAACCGATTCTCTAACACCCCAAAATATGGTTTATGTTTCCCTCTTAACATCTAAGATGACCATTAATTTCTATTTTCGCTCCTGTTCAAGGCAGATAGATCTTCAGCTCAGCTTTTCTCTCTTACTCACACACTTCCTTTAATCCCAAGACTAGACACAGGGAGCATGAAGTTAACTTGGTCAAATCCTAAAATTAAAGCAACAAACAAAAGGACTGGTGTCTAATAAAAATTACAAGAAAGAATGACTGAATGGTGTTCAGAATTAAAGCGACAAACAGAAGGACAACAAGGATTTACAAACCTATCCCCCTAAGTAAAATGAACAGCAATGATATGAGGGAAAAATGCAACAATAAGTGAGAAAGATCAGTTGATCATCTAATTGTTGTGTTCATGATCAAATTATCAAATCAAATAACAAAGACTCAACACATCAAGTGATTATTTACTATGTTAACAACTAATAAACCATATAACAATCGTTTAGAAAATTGTACTTCTTCCAAAATATTCATGCAATAAAAATGTTATATGCTCTGTGAAAAGAGAAATTTATTGCTTGATGGTGTGTTCAGTTGATGTGCTGATAGTAGAAGTGGCTAGTTGCAAACTCCACCGCACAAATGCATGTCTCATCTCACAAATAAAATTTAGTTATACTTTACCAATTATACCAGTTATTTGGAAACTTTCGTGTTTCACCATATAGTAATTGTGTAGTGGGAAGACTTATTGCAACTGCATTGGTAATAAGAAATTTCAAATAAATGATCACTTAGCAGGTTGACTGTCAAAGAAACAGAACAAATCAAAGTAGCTATTAGACATTAGCTCCAAAGAACCAAATTCGGGATACACTACATATAAACTTCACATGGAAAATCCAGAAAGAAAAAATTTGTTCCACTCTAATAAAATATCCAGCAATGCATATCACTGAATAAAAAACTGAGTCACTTTAATCACTTACATAGATGAAACACTATGTATATCTCCATCAACTCTAACACATTGTGTTTCTATGTATAAAAGATAGCATGGTTTTTCAGCAAGCAGTTCAGATAGTATGATCTTTTTCAAATGGCAATAGTCTTAACAAGTCAACCTCCTATCTTTTTGTTGAATCAACACTCAACTTCAG
The DNA here is from genome assembly GCA_036250425.1 of Stylosanthes scabra. Classification (NCBI taxonomy): domain Eukaryota; kingdom Viridiplantae; phylum Streptophyta; class Magnoliopsida; order Fabales; family Fabaceae; genus Stylosanthes; species Stylosanthes scabra. The sequence goes on along the minus strand of JASCZI010030449.1, from coordinate 14,386 downwards.
TCAAAACACGGTTGCGAACTAAACTTGCTGCTTTGATCATTCATTAACAAGCTACACAAAATGCATAAAAGACATAAACATTGCTTGAATTGATGAATGAATGAATGACCAGAATAAAAACAAAACAGTCCTATGCATCAGCTTCTGCTCCAACCATTCAGTCTAAAAAAGAATAATCAAAGACATTATACTTGCAATAGTGATACTTATTTGAAAGAATTCAAATCTCAACCCCAAACACCACACACACACACACAAAGTAGCTCCAATACAGTTACCATAATCTAACCTAATTTTAAATACATCGAATTTCAAAAAGAGAGGCAATGGAAGTTACCAGTGAAAGGCTTGCGTTTAACACAAGGGTCGAGTTGGTTACACCATCGGAGGCGGCATGACTTCCCTGACCGGCCTGGAACTCCCCTGGCGATCATGCTCCAATTCCTCGCTCCAAACTGCCCCACCAATCGGCTCAGTAACGCATCCTCTTCCGGAGACCACGGCCCCTTCACTTTTCCCGCCGCACCACCAACACCACTATTGCCCTCACCATCACCAACTACCATCATCTCCGCATCGCCTCCCGCCTGCTCCGTCTCGGCCACACCTCCTCCTCCTCCGTCTTTGTGAAGAGCATCGCCATTGCCGGCGATTGGTTCAACGGATGGTCGGTCTTCTTCTTCGGTCATTGGCGGTTGTTGGTTTACTTTGGTGTGTGTGTGTCTGTTTTTCAGTTTTTCTCTCTCTAAAAACTAAAAAGTTTCTCTCTCTATAAATTAACTGCAATCCCCCCCTCTCTCTCTCTCTCTCTCTCTCTCTCTATACACACGCGCATAATGCTTCGTCCTTTTTCATACCTTCTTTGCCCGTTTTGTAACCTGTTTTTGCTAAAATTACCGGTTTGTCCCCGTGGCGTCAACGTCAAAACGACGCAGTTTCCAGGACTTGAAGACGTTTCGGCAGCGCTATTTCCCGTTTTGGTTGACTGGAGAGTGTTTTGACTCGTGACACGTCATAACAAAGTTACCTGTTTTCTCAAAATGATCCTTGCCCTTCGTTACCCGGAACAACAAAACAAGAAGGAAACAAGAATAACTGCCTTCCGGATTGAATATATTATACATCTTTTTGGACAGTTTTTGGGGACTTAATTGGGCTTAAAAAGAAGGCCATAGCCCAATGGGGATTAAGAAGGAAGAGTAAATCCTCCCATGTTGTTTTTGGGCCTTTGCTCCTATTATGAAAAAAAACAGTAGGCTATGCCACTAAAAATTCACCAATACAATAACATCCCTACTTCCTAGTCTAGTATCTATCTCCAACTTAGAAACAAAAATAAAACAAGCTTTTTTGGGTACTTTTTAAAATCACATTTATTTTTCTTTCTAGAAATAACCATACCATATCTAAGTATTAGAGATCTTGTGATTGGAGGCCTGGTACAAGAGGCCCGTCATAAACACCAAAAATATAAATTGGCCCATCATTCACCTACAAAAGAAAGGACAAATTATATTTTAGCTAAAAACGACATTATATTATACGCAGAAACTATTATCAGATCGTTCCAACAAACTAATTTTTAAGAGCCACTTATTTGCCAATTGCATGCTAAAAATTTTGGTTAAAAAAAGAAAAAGATAAAATTTTTAGTGGACGTGTTATAAAAATATGCACAACCTTCAACTATTGCATTATTACTATTCTATTAGTTCTTAAAAGTTCTTTTTCTGAAAAACAAAATCTCTCTTCTTTGTGACTTCTCGTTCAAATAATTAAAATTCCCAACTATAGTTATTAACAATAATTTTGTTTGATAAAGCAATTTGATCAATAAGCCCAACAAATAGCATAACCAAATTATTTAATTATTTCATTATTCATTCATTCGTACATGTTTTCCTGCTTCTCAAAGTTAAAATGGGGTTTTAGGATAAGCATGAAGCATGTGTTACTTTCATCATGTTTGGGAGAATATAGGAATATATATACATTCATCAATAATAAAATTTATGCTTTCAATCACAAGTATTGGGTATTGAAGAAGCTTATTATTAAGATGACCAACGAAGTGGAATCTTCATATTCATATATATTCTCTCAAAGTCTCTCCCTCATTGATCACACATGACATTTTGGTCCCCTCACCACTCCCTAACCTGTCTAACCATATTTGGTCATGCCCACTGCCAAACCATACCAACCTACCTAACTTTCCATTTCAAATTAAACCCTAATTTTTAACAATTTAACACTTCACAGATTTTTTACAATAATTTTCCATTCAAGGGTTAAGAATTAATTCGTTACAGTTAATTGCACATAAATTTCCACCATATATCAAATCAATAATGCTACACATATAAGTGAATTAGCAACCAAGTCCCAACTTAGTCGTTTTTGCCCACTCTCACCATCAGCATGTAATACATGCAAAACTGCCCACTTACCCACTAAAAAAACACGCTTTCTCTCTCTTCTCTGCAACTCCTCCTATTCCTCATTCTCCTCTTCCTCCTTCTTCATCTTTTTCATATTAGTGTATCACCATCACTGCCGTTGTTGCCTTCGTTGTCGTCACTGTCGCCGCCACCGTCACTGCCGCCGCCATCGTTGTAATCTTCTTCTTCTCCCTCCTATTCCATTTTTTCTTCTTCCTCCTCGTTCTCCACTGTTACGTTATTATTATTGTTGTTGTTATTGCCATTGTTGTTGCTGCTATTGTTGATGATCTTTTTCTTGAAACAGAACCAAATTTTTATAGAAACAGAACCGAATTTGTATATAAAATAGAACCGGATTTCTGAAAGGAAAAAATAGATTTTTGTTTTTTTTTTTAAATCGAACCGGATTTTTTAAAGAAAATAAAGTAGATTTCATTAAAAACAGAACAGATTTATTTGAAAAATAGAAACAGAAACTCTAAAAGGAGATCTGAGTACATTTGAGTACATAGAAATAAAACTGGATTTGCTTAAAAAAAAACGAATTTCTGCTATTCTTCTTCGTCATTTTCTTCAATAAATTGCATCTCATTACAAAAATAAAATCGAATTTCTTATAGAAACTGAACCGGATTTGTCAATAAAAAAAACATATTTCTTTTTTCTTCATCATCATCTTCTTCAATGAATTAAATCTCATTAGAAAAGCAGAATCTGATTTCTTATAAAAACTGAACTGGATTTGTTAAAAAAAACGTAATTCTCTTTTCTTCTTCATCATCTTCCTCAATTTCTTCAAAAGCGGTGCGCCTTTTGAGGTGAGAGAAAATCTTGAGAAAGCGGCACGCCTTTTAAGGTGAGAACGCGTGTGTCAGAAAAATTTAGTTGGACTTGGTTGGGCAAATCACTTAGTTGCCTAGATTTTTTATATCAAATTATCTAATGATTCTTAACTATTATTCTTATTTAAATTTAAATAGCCACTTTTTAGAGCTCTCTTAATGCAATTTTTTATCTTTAAAATTCGAATTCAAATCTAGACGATCATTAATTAATTTATTAAAAAAAAAGTTTTACTAATATCGGTTGGTAATTCATTTATTGATAATATTACATGAAAAGCTAAAGAGATAGAGAAGTTTGTTATGGATCATTGATTACTATGATAGCATATGGGTGAAGAAGGAGATGGAATTGCAAGGAGTAGGGCAAAAGCTTGAAAAGATGATGAGGTTGCATAGTGCATGGACCCTCACTCATAAAACCTTAAGTGATGAAATAATTTTCTTGCAAAATTTGCAAGCTAAGAGGACCACAAATGAAAGCAGATGCAACAACTGATTGGCCTTTTTCCTTTTTCAAGACAGACACAAGTGCCCCTTCGATTTTGTTTTTCAAAATCTTATATATGGTGCATTCAGGGGGATTCATCGAAAAATTGAAATTTTCTTGTACAACAAGATCTCATTGACGTCACTTCATTTTCATCAATCTGGCTAAGTGAACACTCTATATTGCATATAACTCTACTCTAATTGGAACTTTGGAACATTGCGTATAAGCTTCTTCTCGTAGAGAATCACAACAAAAATTAGTGAACTCAAAATTTACACATTCCACCATTCAAACACTATATATTTAAAATTCCAAAAGTTTTACATTCAGAATAATTTATATTAATTTGAATTTATCTTTATATATAGTTATCATAAATGTCAATAAAAAAGGATAAATATGATGATCATTATGATGAAAATTTTAAGAATAAACTACCAACCCGACCCTTGTCCATTTTCCCGACTGACATTGCGGACCCTGTCAATTAAAAAATACCACGCCAGACCCCTTCCGTGATATCTGTGCGACATGGCGGCCCCTCCGTAACTTGCCTCGTTAAATGTTGACGGAATGTGATGATGTGGCACGTTTATTTGCTTGCGTAGATGTTAAGTGCATACGTGGAAATGGCAAAGTTGGACAGGGTTGGATCTGTCATACCCGAAAACAACAAAACGACGTCGTTTTGCTTAGTTGCCAAAACGCAGCGTTTGAGATGAGTGTTTTTCTTTCCCCTAAAGCGCTGCCTCTCTCTCTGAAATTGACGAACAAAACCCTAGCATACAACCATAATTTCACACAATACCACCATCGACGCGAAGCTTCTGGAAGACTTGGGTGACGGTGTTGCTGAGTGGAGTGCTGACGGAGCTTGGACGGCGCCATTGACGGAGCTTGGACGGCACCGTGTTGAAGGCGTCAGAAGTGGTCCAGGTCGGTGTGTTTCCCTATTTTATAATTTTCGCTTTATGCTTTGTGGTTTGTGCGTCGAGTGGTCCCAATGTTTGTGTTGGATTCACACCTCCATTGACTTTTGGTACTGAGCTGTGGTCCACAACAACATTTTAAACAAATAATTCCTAATTTTTTAGTCAAGTACGGCTTCTGTTATTGGTGAAGCTTGCTGGAGTAATGTGTTAATTACTTTTATTTTAATCTTTGCATAATGAAAATGCTTGGTATGCTGCTGTTTTTTGCCTTTTAGGGTTTTGATTTTTCCCCTAAATCCTAAATTGAATAATTTTAAAATTGAGCCTGTAATGTAACAATTAATTAACAGAATATGTGTGTTGTTAAAAAATTTGTTGAAAAAATCTGTATGAAATTGCATAAAAGTTACAAAAGTATGTTAATAATGAGGGGTATGATTGTTATGTCTAAGCTCTATGCAATCTGTTTGAAGTGCAGATGGAGGAAGATATGTATGTTCCTGTGTTCCACTATGGGGGTAGGTTTGGCAGAGACACGTATGA
>JASCZI010030448.1:43719-60041 GCA_036250425.1 Stylosanthes scabra | reverse complement strand
ATATATATATATATATATATATATATATATATATATATATATATATATATATATTAACTAAACAATTAAATATTAAAATAAATAAACTTATTATTATAATAGAATAATCAATCTATTATATAATATTAAAATCGAATTTATGTACTTAATGATGGAGCGTTGACATGGCATGCTTCTGGTGGTGTTTTTTGATTTATATCTCTTAATTAATTCAATCAAATCAATTAAAAAAATAGCATAAATGTTGTGCATTAAATTGATCAACATAATTAATAATTAATATCAATCATTATAATCCGTTATTATAATTTTTATATCATTAGTATTAATATATAAATATCAAATCTTCCAACACTTTATTCTAATAATTATTTTAATTAAACTATAAATACAATTTTAATATTTTGCGTCATTAGTATTATTATTAATGTTAATTTAAAATATATGTTTTTTTTAAAAAAAAACTATTTATATACTTTTTGTACGGGAATATGTTAATAATAACATATTGTGTAATTATTTAATTTAAATCACATAATTAAAACTGTCAATCAAACGGGTTTGTCGACCCATTTAATTTAGGCATGCAGCTTAAGTCCACTTTATTCACTAGATATAATTTGTCAACCCGGATTGTTTATAACCAACTTGATGGATTAAATGGGTTAACCTGTTTTTTTTTTTTTTTTTGAAAAAATTAGACTCTAATTTTAGACGCTCAATTAAACTATAAATATAATTTTAATATTTTGCGTCATTAATATTATTATTAATGTTAATTTAAAATGATGTGTTTTATTATTTTGTTTTTTAAAAACTATTTATATGCTTTTTGTAGAGGAATATGCTAATAATAACATATTGTGTAATCATTTAATTTAAATCAGATAATTAAAGCCGTCAACCAAACGAGTTTGTCAACCCATTTAATTTAGGCATGTAGCTTAAGTCCACTTTATTCACCGGATATAATTTGTCAACCTGGATTGTTTATAGACAACTCGATGGATTAAACGGGTTAACCAGTTTTTTATTTGTTTTTGAAAAAATTAAACTCTAATTTTATACGCTAAAAAAAATTGGACAAAAATAACATTTAGAAAAGTAACTTCAAATATAATTAATTTTTAGACTCCATTATGTTAAACTCATTATTTAAAATATTTAAAAAATTAATTGGGCTAGAAAATTTAGCCCGTGAAATGTCCCATTTAACTAGACATTTTTCTCGGGTTAATCAAACTCATCCATTTAACCCACATTTTTAACTAGGCTTAATATTTTTGGGAAAGTCTCCCATTAATAACTGTTTGAATTTGTCCGACAGGTTCAGCCTATTTTAACTACTCTAAGAACATAATAATTTATACATCTTTGGATAATCAATTAATTTGTTTTTCTTATCGAATGAGAATTCGATAAATTTCCATAAATGTAAATTTATTAAGAATTTATGTTGTTCTATTATATTGTAAATTATTTTTGTTTTATTTTCATTTAACATATGTATATATTTAATATGTACATTAGATTTTATTAAATTATATTTGAATTGTATAACAAGATTTTAAATTTTGTTGAATTATATTGGATTATATTATATTTTTTATTTTTTAAATGTAAGATATGTGGATATCATCGAGTATCCATCTTTTTCGTCGGGATAATTAAAATTCAGGCTGTAAAACAGGTTTAAGCCCATCAGCTTAAATGCGGAGTTGGTCTGTTTAAGCTCATTTTGTTTAAAATCCAAAATTTTTCAGCACAACCTGTTTATAGATAGCCCAACTAATTGGATAGGTTGGGCCGTTTAATTAATTAATTATATATTTTTAAAATCTATTTAAAAAATTCAACTTTTAACTCAAAAAATTAAAAAAAAATAAAAGATGACATTTTTCTTAGGAAAAATCTTTAGTCGTTAGTGGGTAAATTGAGTTCTCGGGTCGAATTAAAAAAATATAGGAAATAATATTTGATTACTTTTTGAAAAATTTAAAAATAAATGGGCCAGCATAGCACACCATTTTCACTGACTAATTAGACTCAACCCATTTAGCCTGTATTTTTAACGGTATGGGTGACAATTTTGGATGCCATGACCCGACCCGACTTGCCTTGAATAGAACGAGTCTTTTCAACAATTGAATGAGTATGAATAGGTTTGAGTAATACATCTTTATTAGTTTGATTCATGTATTAGGCAGGTATAAGTAATGGTTGACATGCCTTATTACCGCCTTGCTCAAACCTATATGTTAATAAATGTAATTTCATTTCATTTTTAGAAATTTATGTACAATATGATGGTTATTTTAGTAATTTAAAAGTTATAAATGTTATAAATAAATTTTTTTCATTCCTCAGTCTTAATTAATTATGCTATGAATATTATTAATTATTTTATTTTAATTTATTTATTTTCATGGATATACATGTGAGTTTAGGTATGGAGTAAAAATTTAGATATTCGTGGATAATGGAGCTAATAATAATGGGGCTGGATATGAATGTTCATAACGAGTATGAGTATTTAATTACACACCTCGACCTGCCCCATTGTCATCTCTATTAATGGGCCAAATTATTTTAGAAATGGATAAGTATTGGTAATTAAGGTTTGAGGCTAAAAATAAATTGGTTCCAAATCTTTTTTGTCAAAATAATCTTCAATGTTTTATTTTTGTTTAAAATCGTCTTTTTGACGATTTTGCCATTTGTATGTTATTATTCTTTTTAAGTATTATGTGTTTTAAATTAATTTTTAATATATATAATTTGGAAGGGGATTTTTTCCAGAAACACAACTCATCAAAATAATTATTTTCTCCTTTGATAAGATTAAATCTCACAAAAAATTGCAAAACTAAGGAGTAAAAGAGTTTAAATAAAGAATTAATTAATAAACAATCATAATGACAACAACCAAATTACAGGAAAAAATACAAAATAATAACAACAAGTAATATAATCAACAAATCTCACATAAATTAATATTTATAAAAAACAAAACGAAAATTAAAATTTATGAAAAAACAAAAGAAAAAAATTCATCAATCAAAGATCTGTGATACAAACATAATTAAATCAAATCAAATATATCAAATCTTAAATCTAACAAACAGATTTAAAATCTTTTACATAACAAATCTACAAGATTTAAAATATAAATCATACAAATTCAAGTTTAAAAAAGAATAGATGAATATCCTCATTTCAAAATTTACAAATTCAAAATAAAAATAAAATAACAAATATGAAGAGAAGAAGAGGAAGAATAACAATGGCTGGAGACGGAGGCGCAGTTGACTGGAGGCAGATTGACGGGCAATGCTGGTGCTTGACGCGGATAGAGTAAGATGATACCAATGCTGGACATGGGTGGAGGCGGAGGTGGTGGCGCGGTGGTGTGCCAGTTCAGTTGGAGGCGGTGGAAGGGGAAACGAGAGAGATTAGACTGTGAGTTAGTGAAGGGGAGTTAATTGAGAGTGTAGGCGAATATATGGGTGATTACGATGGCAGTTGGAGGAGGCTGAAAGATGGAGGGAGATACAGAAAAGGGAGAAGCGAGAAGAGAGATGTTGCTATGAGTGAGGTGAAATGAATGAAATATTAAAGTTTCTAATTAGTAGTGTGTATATATAGAGAGATATTTATGTAATTTTATAGATAAATAAAACTTTAAGAATTATTTTGTAAAAAAGAAGTTGGACCAATTTAATCTTGGCTCAAACCTTAATAACCAAAAGTGTAGTTATTCTTTTTGAAAAAGTTTGCCTGTTTTTGACGGGTAAACGGATCTTACTCGACAGGTTCGCTACATTTTGACGGGATATTAAACAGAGATATGTGATAAAAGAGAAAGTCTTGGGAACCAATATATTTGGGAACCAATGCATTTGATGGTGATGATAGATGAATTACAGATGATAATTTATATATTATGTGGATGATCATTTTTATTGTGTTTGAATGATATAGTTTTTAATTTCGGATGATAATTTTTTTATATTTTAGATGATAATTTAATTATTGTATCCCTAACGGTTCCTTAATGTTGGTTCTATATCATTATTGGTGATAAAAACATACAGAGCAACGACGAATATATTTTTATAAACGAAAAAAAACACAAAAAATACATGCCTTCTTAATATCTATTATTATTTCAACTCACAAATTATATACTATTTTAATTATTTTATATATAACTAATAATATTAAATAATATTTTTAATTTAAATTAAACTTTCCGTGCAAGGCACGGACAAATACACTTGTTTATAAGAAATGAGTAATTAAATTTTTTTTTTAATCAAATCAAAATTATTTATAATGTATTAACTTTTTCTTTTAAAATAAGTATAAAATATAATTTATTTGCGTTTTACTTTGCAGACGTTTTTTTCCTTGAAAATAAAAATGAAAATAACAAAACCATAAGAAATATTTCAAGCGTTATCGTTAGGGGTGTGCATGGATCGGATCCAACTCACATATCCGCGGTAAATCTGAATATTTACGGATCCATCCAATCCGATACGTACAATAATCGGATCGGATCCGATCCGATCCTTACATTAATAAGTATGGATCCCGGATATCAAGTGCTCATCCGCGGATCCGCATATTAATAAATAAATAATAAAAATATATAATAATAATACATGTTTTATGATTTTTATATTAATTTTTTTAATGTATGTTTGTTATTTTTAATTTTTATTATTTTGAGTTTGTTGATTTAATGTTATATAAGAAAATAAGTTAAAAAAAAAGTGCTTTGTATGATTATATTTTTTATTTTTCTCTCTTGAAATTAGTTTTTTTTTATTCTTCGTTGATGGATCGCAATCCGATGTGCGGATCGGATCGAATCGAATTCGGATCAGGAAGCTAAAAATGCGAATATCATATACGATCCGATAAAAATTGTATGGATCAGATCGAGATTTTGCTTAAATCCGATCCGATCCGCGCACCCCTAATTACCGTTTTGATATTTCGTTAATAAAATTAAAAGGCCGTACACAAGATTTGCTCGAAAATTCGAAAACAAGCGACTCTCGCCCCATAAATTCCCCGTCGCACAAGCGTCATCCCAGCAGCAAACTCAACACTTCCAAGCTGGTACACTCGTCTTCTCCTCCCCTTGTTCCCTTCGCCCCTTGTTTATTATTGTTTTCATTTTTTTTCTCTCTTTTTTCTTTCCATCTATAGTTAATCAGTTGTCACTTCTCTCTCTCACTCTCTCTCGCATAAACCTCTCACTCACACTCACGCCCTCTGTCACGCTTGTGCTCTGATCAGGTGACGTAGCCATGGTTGTCTTCAAAGTTTCTCGCGTTCAGACCTCTCCCTTTGAAGGCCAGAAGCCTGGAACCTCTGGTCTCCGCAAGAAGGTCTCATTTCATATCCATCGATTTCTCTCTTTTATTCTAAATTTTCATTCTCTGGCCACTAAATTGCTGGATCGTACTTTGAACTTGTATCTTCTGTCTCGGATCTGTTTGCGATCGAGCTGCGACTGTCGCGATTCTGTTTCTGATGTGTTTCGCTTCTTATTTTTTGTGAATCGTGATGGATCAGAGATGTATGCATCGTTTTGCGTGTTTTCATCTAAATTCAGTGTCATTTAGAGCAATTTGCGATCGCATTGCTTTGCATTTGTGTTGCGAGATGAGATCTGTTATGTTTCGCATGGATTGTGGCACCTTCTGATAATGGATTTTTGGCTGGATCATCATTTCAGGTGAAGGTGTTCGCGCAACCTAATTACTTGCATAACTTCGTTCAGGCCTCCTTTAATGCACTCACTGCTGAAAAAGTTAGAGGTAAGTGTCATTTCTGACAAACTGGAATTTTGTCTAACCTGTTTTCCTTTCATCTGTTTACTATTAATGCTTCAATTGTACTGAATATGTTGGATTAATGAGTGGTTCCTTCCATATTTCTAGGTGCTACGCTGGTTGTATCCGGTGATGGTCGCTATTTTTCAAAGGATGCTATTCAGGTATATTTTCAAGCAACAACTTCCTTTTTTGTTATTTTTCTTAATTTTTCCGTTTTTCTTTTCAATGTAGGGTTCTTGGTAGCTAAAAAACTTCTGTTTCAATTTGTGTTGATCCCTGGAGAGCGGTCTTTGATGTAATCTATTTGAAATGAGCTGTTTGGTTCGGTGTTTGTTAGTTAGCATAGTTACTGCTGTTCCGTATTGTTTAGTTAGTGCTGTTCTGTACCATCAGCTATTTCATTTCTTTAGCTTGCTGCACCTATTGGCTGTGCATCTATTTGCTGATGAACTTTTCATGGCGATATACATTTCTTGCTACACACCACACTGTGACATACTTAACCTATTAGTGTCACTAGCATATTGCAGATTACTAAAAATTTTAATGAATCTGCAGATCATAACTAAAATGGCAGCTGCAAATGGAGTAAGACGCGTTTGGGTGGGTCAGAACGGACTGCTTTCAACTCCTGCAGTATCTTGTGTTATACGTGAACGAGTTGGGGTTGATGTAAGTCATATTTACTGCAATCTGCATCTCTTTATTCTTCCTCTTTCTTTTCCTAGAAGGTATTTTATTTTGTTCTATAAGTCCATGCTTTTTATGATTACCTTGCAAATGAAGGCAACCATTCTTCTTCCCTGCTTTATAAAGCAAACACTAGGTAAATTCCTGTGTTATTTGTACAGGGTTCCAAGGCAACAGGTGCATTTATACTGACTGCAAGTCACAATCCTGGTGGCCTTCATGAGGTGAGTGCTGCCATGTGTGCTACTATTACTGTTATGATGATATCTTGTATGTTGATTTAATGGATATATTTGTCACATCTACTTCTCATATCTTAACTGTGTAGGTTGACATTAAGCCTGTAGCTTAGTGACATAATTTTTAGGTTGACGTTCTTTGATTTTATGTAGTTTGTACATATCCTGGAAACACATGGTAAAGCTTTCAGAAAGGAAAAAGTTTATTAATAGGCCTCAGATGATACTGTTTTGGAGGATCTGTTTGTAATATTAAAATCCAAATAATAAGAAAACTGGAAAAAGCATTTGCAACCTTGATATAGGTGAACACCATATATTTTATTAATGTGGTTAAGACAGCATTCTTGAGGGTTTTCCCTCCTTTCCAGGAAATCTAAAGGCAAAAAACTAGGGAAATTGCTTTCTCAATTTCAATAGACGATGTGAACATAGAAAATTGGAGTTTTCCTCATATATCAGTAAGACATAAATTAATATGAAGAGTACTTTTAAAGGTGTAAAAGTATTTAGTTGATGGATATGTGACTTGGCTTCTAACAAAAGTAGTTAACTAATTCAACTTTAACTTTGTTTTAAGATATTGTGGTGAGCCCTTGTATATGAAGTTAATTGTGATTGATTCTCTTATTGTCCTTTGGTTTCAATTATGCAGGATTTTGGTATTAAGTATAACATGGAAAATGGTGGGCCTGCACCTGAGGGAATTACTGACAAGATATATAAAAACACAACTACAATTACAGAGTATTTGATTGCTGAAGATCTGCCAGATGTATTACTTGCAACCTACTAATAAATATTCCCTTTTTTGTTTTTTTTTTTTTCTAAACTTCTTGTTAATTAAGATTACTAGGTGATCTATTTACCTAAACATTGTTCTTATCTCATTTGTTTTCTCAGGTAGATATCTCTGCATTAGGTGTTACAAATTTTACTGGCCCTGAAGGACCATTTGATGTTGAGGTTTTTGACTCAGCAAGCGATTATGTAAAATTGATGAAGTATGCACCAATTTTGACTGGATTAATATTATCTCATATATAAAGGACATTTATGGAAGTATATGTATATGTACTCGTTTTTTATGAGTTGCAAACTAGTGAATTAAAAAAGGGGGAAAAAAAGAAGCTTGCGGTCATGCTGTAAAATATTCTATAAAAGCAAAATTCTTTCTCTTTACATTTTTTGGTTTCCCGCTTCATTGGAATCACTTATGATCTAGTTCTTGCAATTAAAATTCTGGTGTTCATAACATACTAAAAAATTGTATGTCTATATTGTGCCTCTACTGATTCAGTCCCTTGATGAAATTGTACAGGTCAATTTTTGATTTTGAGTCTATCAGGAAACTGCTGACATCTCCTAAATTCTCATTCTGGTATATGTTGTGGATTGTGTTAGACTCTGTTATGAAATATTCTTGTCTCTTCATCCCAAAATTTGCTAACTTTCTATGATATTGTTGAAGTTATGATGCACTACATGGAGTAGCCGGAGCATATGCAAAGCGTATTTTTGTGGATGAGCTTGGTGCACAAGAAAGCTCTTTACTTAACTGTGTACCGAAGGTCCTATTCTCTCGTTGGTTTATTCCAAGGTTCAGCTTTAAGTTATATTCTGAATGGTATGGTTATGATATACTTTTAATTTGTAAATTACTTGTCTTGGATACAGGAAGACTTTGGAGGAGGACATCCAGATCCCAATTTGACTTATGCAAAAGAATTGGTTGCTCGAATGGGATTGGGTAATTCAGAAACACAAGGTGAGCCACCAGAGTTTGGTGCTGCTGCCGATGGAGATGCAGATCGCAACATGATACTTGGTAAAAGGTACCAGTGCCTTAATTAATGATAACTTACTGATAAATTTGAATTATATCTACCTGTTAGTTTGTAATCATGTATATACCTTGTTTCTTTTAGGTTTTTTGTCACTCCTTCGGATTCTGTAGCCATTATTGCTGCAAATGCTGTTGAAGCTATACCATACTTTTCTTCTGGCTTAAAGGGAGTTGCCAGGTTTTCATCCCCTCTGCCCTCACATATGAGAAACCCAAATTTCTTTATCAACCATTACCTGTCAAGTTATTTCCTTGCCATTCTACTGGTTTCACCAATATATCAAGTTTTGATTTGTAAATGTTTTTGTAGGAGCATGCCAACCTCTGCTGCCCTGGATGTTGTAGCCAAGCATCTGAATCTGAAATTTTTTGAGGTATATTGTTTCTCGAGTTCTGAAGTTTTAAAAGGCTTATGTAAATATTTAATTTAATTTATCATTCAAATCCAGGTCCCCACAGGTTGGAAGTTCTTTGGTAATTTAATGGATGCTGGTTTATGTTCAATCTGTGGTGAAGAAAGTTTTGGAACTGGTATGTGCTGGCTATTTTATGTTGACAAAGCAAGCTGCAAATGTTATGAAAGTCAACTGTCTAAGATTTTTTGTCTTTTGATTATTTCTTGTGTACTTGGATAGGTTCGGACCATATTCGTGAGAAAGATGGAATCTGGGCAGTTTTGGCATGGTTATCCATACTTGCCTATAAAAATAAAGATAAACTCCAGGACAAGCTTGTAACAGTCGAAGACATAGTCCGCAACCATTGGGCTACTTATGGGCGCCACTATTATACTCGTTATGACTATGAAGTATGTCCCAATGCTTTTAAAGCCCTACTCTGATATGTTTTGCTTCACAAATCAGTTAACCTGCTCAATTTTGTTTCTTAAAGAATGTAGATGCAGGTGCAGCAAAGGAGCTGATGGCAAATTTGGTCAAACTGCAGTCCTCACTCCCAGAAGTCAATAAGTATGTTACTTTTACTAACCCAATATTCTTTTCATGGAGACTTCTTAAAATATGTTCCCATGCGTTCTACTTCCATAACATTGTGGTTTCAAACTTTCAGCATAATCTAATGAATTGTATTGCATTCGTTTAGGATTGTTAAGGGAGTAAGATCAGATGTTGCGAATGTTGTCAATGCTGATGAATTTGAATACAAAGATCCTGTGGATGGTTCCGTTTCATCACACCAGGGAATCCGGTATTTGTTTGAGGATGGATCAAGATTGGTACGTTTACTTGGATTCCTTTCTCTGCCCCAACCCCCCTCTTCTTTTATTTTCTCCTGGTGCAACATGGTAAACATCCTTATTTTAATCCAAGTGAATTTTTTCTTTTCCACATCTTTTATATGGTTATCCAAATGCATGCCCAAAAACTTGAATCAAATGGACAAGTTATTTACCAAATGCAAAAGATATTTGTTACTTATAAAAAATGGTATTTTTTGTTATTTTTACACATATACCGGATTTAGGTCTGGTCCGTTTAGCACATGGGTAAATGAGTTAGCCCATTTATGCCTGGTATATATACACGAGCTAGAATTTTTTAGCCCAGCCTATTTATGGCCAGCCCGACGACGGGCTAGCCCGTTTAATTATTTATTTTTTGAAAAGTTTAAACAAAAAATTTTAATTTTTAACTTGAAAAATATTTTTTGACAAAAAATACTTTTTTATAGTAAAATATTGGAAAAACAGTTTTTTTAGTTGGTAAATCGGGTTGAGTAAGATAAAATATAGAAAAAGTGTTGATTTTTTGAAAAACCATTTAAAAGAATTAAATAAATGGACCAGTCCGTTTAGCCCGTGGGCTAGCCCATTTAACCCAGATTTTTTCCGAGTTAAACGGGCTCAACCCATTTAGCCTGAATTTTCCGAGTTAAACGGGCTCAACCCATTTAGCCTGAATTTTTAACGTCCAGGCTTAGAGGCAAAAGTTTGCCCGTTTAGATGATAAACAGGCTGATCCAATGGGTTTGGTGCAACATATTTTGGAATTATCTCTTCTGCAACATATTTTTTTTGGACTTGGTGCAACATAAATTTTTTAACATGATTTTGATAGTTTATCTTTTCGTAAGAGCATCTCCAATGTTAGTATTAGTTTCAAATTTATTTTGGGTCCCACAAGATGTCACGTAAGTATTTGTGGGACCATATATGATTTGAGATAAATATGAGATTTATTGCTCCAATGTTTGGTTTTAATTTAGTATCAATTTGGGTCCCACATAACACTATTTAATTAACATGCATTTAATGAGTTCCACACATGGCGCATCCTAATTGGCATTCCTTCAAAGTGATACGGTATCAACTTAGTAATACCGGTATCACTTTCTATATTCCTTCCAATGCATAATTTAATATCAACTCAATTCATTTATCATTTCAATAAAAATTGATACCCAAAAAACATCACATTGGAATGCTCTAAAAATTAATATTATATTATGTTGGAATTGGTGTCCTAGATTTTCCGACTCTCGGGAACTGGATCAGAAGGTGCAACTATTCGACTATACATTGAGCAATATGAGAAGGATCCATCAAAAACTGGGAGACTTTCCCATGAAGCCCTAGCTCCTCTTGTAAGATCTATACTATATTCAACAGCGTATATGAATTTCATTGCTAAACATGAAATCGTGAGGCTGACTGAAATTAATCACCAATTATTATTATAACAGGTGGACGTTGCATTGAAACTTTCAAAGATGCAGGAATACACCGGACGATCTGCTCCAACAGTCATTACATAAATAAATGTTGGTTCTAATCCAAAGCTTCTGAAAGTCGCTTCTTCTCTATCTGTATTTTAATCTTCTGAGTTCTGAGTGACCAACCTTTGCTGTGTTTGGTTGTTTGCCGCCCAGGCGCTTGAGTGGAACATAAATGTCTTCAATTAAGTTTTGATGTGCTCAATAATTTAAAACTGCCGTGTATGTGCTGATTATACACGTTCTTGATATAACTATTCTCTTTTGTTGACCTTTCACCTTTACTCCATCATAAGATGCCAACGGCTAAGACAAGCCTGTAGAATATTTGAGTTTCTATTCTAAAGGAAAAGAGAGGACGAGCGATGAAGGGCTACCTTTAGTAAGTAGCGAGCTATGCATAGCAAGTCATACTAAGTAGGAGCTAGCGGGGAAGAAAGCATGGCAACTGAGCTAGATGAGTACGAGGATAGCAAATAACCTTAAGTATGAGGAGAATTTCTTAAGAAATAAACTTCGGTATCTCTTAAGCTTTAAATATCTATTTTCTCGTTTCCTCTAAAATATAAACACACATAGTACATGTTAACAAACTGATTCGAGATGATGCTAAGCTAATAACTCATGACAAATTCTTGGAGTAAAATTTCAATTCGGACTGTCTATTTCCAAGGACAAAGTTTACCCTTTACACAGAAAGATACATCCCAGCTTTTGAATGTCCTTATTCCTATATACGTTGAATATGACAGAAGAGCCATATGTTTCATGACATACATTGACAGGGCTAGAATGTACCATTTCTTAGTATAGGGGCAATTTGTCTTTCTTACAAATAGACAAAAACCGAATTAAATATTTATTCCAAACTTACATGCATTAGGCAATTCATAAGTGTTATTATCTTTTGAGTAAAAGATAAATATACCCTTAACCTTTTTAAAATTGGATAAAAATACTCTCCACTTTGCTGAAATATCTACATGTCCCCAACTTTTAAGAAAAGTGGACAATACTACCTCTCTGATGATATAACCCACGTGTGACCGTTATGAAGGCATGTGATGTGGCTGTCAACAGCGTTTAGCTGGCCGTAATGAAGCCACACTTGAGTTAGACCAACAGAGGAGTAATAGTGTACACTTTTTTCAAAAATTGGAGGCAAATATAGGTATTTCAGCAAAGTGGAAAAAAATTGTCCACTTTTAAAAAAATCAAGGATATATTTATCTTTTACTCTTTTATCGATAAATAAAAGGGAAACATGTTAAGAGTAAATTAAGAATGATATGCCAACAAGCCAATGATTCAACAAGTATTATTATATGCTAATAAGATATAACTCAAATGACATTTGTCTTTCTCCTCTTGTAAAGGTCTCAAGTTCCATCCTCTCTTTAGCATATCTTTGACGATAATAAATATAGTTGTTGGACAAAACACATTAGTCATTCCATGTAAAAATAGTGCTGAACCTAGTCTGTTGATTTGTCCTGATTATTGATAGTTGGGATAAATAATTAAATATAGACAAGGACAATTGCAACTCCATTTGTCCCCCATGAAAAACCAGAATATAAAGAGATAATTATGTAAAATGGGGCTGTGGAGAGTTATAAAGAGGGTGCAACATCTAATAAAAAAATAGGAAGATGGAGGATACATCAATGGTGTGAAGTTGTAATAAAGAGATCTTGGAGCTGCTGGGGATCGACCTCAGATGGTGACTTTGTGAGGGCACACTGTGCAGTTGTTGTCTTTGGGAATGCAATCACATCCCTTATGGAGTTAGCCCCAGCCAACAACATTACCAGTCTGTCCAACCCATAAGCTATGCCCCCTACACACATACATATACATACACGTCAGTGCCCACAAAATAATCACACTCATTAAAATGAACCAAAATTAAATTACCAAACTAAGTTTAAGACAAGGACAGCCCAATGCACAAGTATCCCGTATTAATGCATGGTCGGGAAAAGGTCGCACCCAAAGGGCGTAATGTACGCAGCCTAATTTGATAATTATATCAGTGACTGTTTTCACGACTTGAACCTGTGATCTTGAGGTCACACAGAGACAACTCAACTGTCGCTCCAAAGCTCCTCTCCAAATTATCAAACAAAGTAAATGTGCAAAAGTACACGTGAAAGAGTTTGACGTAGACAATTACACCAAAATTAATAAATATCAAAATTCACCCCAAGGATTGTTTTCAATGGACAAAAATACACCCAGGCCTTACAAACCCACCAACAGCATAGCACTTTTTTCCATGGAAAACAATATTTGGGATGTACTTTGATATTTACAAATTTTTGGTGTATACTTTTGTCTATCCTAAACTCTTTATTGTCCATTTACTCCCAAAGAAAAATCCTATCATTATCTAAAATGGTAACATACATATTCCTTGGTCCTCAAAACTCTATAAATCATTTATCATGCTTTAACTAATGCAACAAAAACATGCTAAAGAGTTTCTATCTTCAATTGCTTGTGCTCTGTACACGTTTAAAGGATGTACAAAGCTGCTTACCATGTGGTGGAGCCCCCATGTCAAGCGCTTCAAGAAGATAACCGAACTTTGATTCAGCCTGAAAGAAAATTATAATGTGTAATTCAGGTCAGTTTAAGTGTCAAAATATCTTCAAAGGTAAAAAAGCATTTAGATCCAATTGCTGAATTGCAGAACTTATTATCAAAAGTGTAAGATTAGGATCATCCAAAAAAAACTAAAAAAAAAGGCTTAAATAAGTTTTTGGTCTCTAACGAAAAAAATGGAAAAAGATCCTCTAAAGTGAGAGAATTTGTAAAGCGGTAAAGTGGTGTTTTAATCACCTTTGAATCTGTAACTTTTATTACTCGTGGGTTCCACCATTTTGATTTAAGGGTGATTAGTGCATTATTTTATTTCTCTCAAGTGATCAGCAACTATAGAAGAGCTTGATCCATCAAAAATAGTATTTGTAGATGATGTGTACAAGTATATTCATGTCAGCAATGCAAGTCCATGTAGAAGGTTTTGAACTGAATTTTAGCACATCAAAACATGAAACAACTTCGTAATTTACAAATTGCTCTTGTTTCTGTCAATAACGTAATAGCTGGTAGAGGTGCTATTAAACTCCCAATCCTTACACTCTCACTCTAAATTCACTCTCAACTCTCTTTTCTTTCATTCTTATGCTGTATATAATGGGCAGAGGTGCTATTTTACCACCCTCACTCTTCATTTGGGTACTTAACTGTAACCCTAATCAATCTAACCATTTGCTTCAAGGAAGTGGGGCCAAACCTGGTTGTCTAATAATAATACCGTAGATGGTGAAGCCAGGAAAAATAGCCATACAATTGGAGGGGAAAAGGACAATAGGAAAACTATACCTAATTCCACTCCATGTTTGAAAATATTTCATGAAGAAACAAGATTGGAAGTAAAAGTAAAATCTAATAAGCACAAGAATAAAATCCTAGTTAAAATTCCAAGATAAATGGTCAACTAACCTGCTCGATTGAGATGCCAACAATCTCCAAAACCTTTTGTTGTATTTCACGCTTATAAATTCTTAGACTTCCACCGCCAATCTGGCAGAAAATAGTATCAAAGTAATCGTCATCAAGCTAGCAGCATAAAAAGTAAAGAAAGTATCCGAGAAACAAATCTTAATTACCTCCACCCCATTGTAAACCATGTCATATGCCAATGCACGAGCAGACGCAAGGTCATTCATGTCTTCAGGATTTGGTGCAGTGAAAGGATGATGCAAAGCCTGTAATTGATCATAATTTGGAGAATAATATCAAAATAACCCAAGATATATGTCCAGTATCCAAATTCAAAAATCTCAATCTAACAGATGAGAATTGAGTTACATTTTGCTATAAACTGATGGAGAGAAATTTCTCAATCCAGACAAAAATAAGTTCAAAGTAAAAGAGAAAGGAATAAGAAAATTACTGTAAGAACAAAGAATAGTCATAAAAGTGCATAACTAAGCATGCGGTTATGTTGAGAAGTAAATTGATGAATGTTACTAAAATCTGAACAGACCTCAAGCCTCTGCTCTGTATCATTCCACTCAAACATTGGAAAATCAGTGATCCACAAAATTGAATGCTTTCCCTAAAACCCAAAAAATGAATGAAAATCAAAACGGTAATAGTGGGGGGAGAAAGATAGTGTACATTTTCTTTTTATATAAGAGTTGGATCAGTAACTTACATGGTCAATTAAGCCAAGATCATTGGCAACATAAAGTCTAAGACGGTCTAGAGTTCTATTAACAGACGCATGATGACCCACTGCAAATAAGATCAAATCACCAGGTCCCGCAGAGCATCGCTTTAACAAATTCTCTCTAGTTGTAGCATCCATGCTTGATATCAAAGCAGGAATTCCCTCAGTCTCCCCTAAAATCAAAGGTCTACAGAATAAATCATGGAATAAATATGCCTTCAAATGTCAACAAAAAAATTATAGAACATCCATCGTTTACCAGTATCCAAAACCTTAAGAAAAGGTAAACCCTTAGCACCAGCTCTCACCGCTTCATTAAGAATATCACCTTTCTTGAGAGCTGAATTTGAGTATCTTTTTGCACCAGAAGGTATACACAACACTTTAATAACACCTCCTCTTTCCAAGGAATCAGAGAAAACTCTGAAGGATGACCCTAAGAAAAGGTCAGATACCTGCAGCTCAATTAAGAATAATCTTAAGCAAGATCAAGTGAGGAGCAAGTAAATGCAAATTACACAGCACAAAATAAGAATGATTTTCAAAAAGGAACAGGGGCAAAGCTATATCAAACCAAATATTTTATGAACAGAAAGAAGAGTGGATCATCTTTATATATCATATGCTAGAAAACGCGATGTCCTACTGAGGAGGAAAAAGGAAGATCATTACATCCTTTAACTCGAGATCAAATCTGGTATCCGGTCTGTCTGAGCCATATC
>JASCZI010030448.1:11834-43709 GCA_036250425.1 Stylosanthes scabra | reverse complement strand
GCATATGTAAGCCTGGGAAAAGGGTTTGGTAATTCCACCCCTTTAATATCAAGGAAAACCTGCAACAATCAGGAGAAGAGCAATTTCAAAATAGACATAAATAATTTCCACTCAAACAATCTGCAAAACTGCCAACACTGGCAGTCCTAAACCGCCCCACCAATCAACTAAAAGGGGTTTGGTAAAACCGCTTTTTCCTTATTAATCCATTAAAAAAACATGTTTTCATTCTACCAAATTTAAGATAATTGACAAATATATGTTATAACCTGTAAAAGCTAGATTATATAAGGCATAAGCTAACCTTTCTGATCAAATCTTCATTTAGAGACAGCATTTCCTCTAACGGAGTAAAAGCCATTTCCATATCTAGCTGGGTGAACTCAGGTTGTCTATCTGCTCTTAAATCTTCATCACGAAAACACCTAGCAAAATGGTTACTTGGTTTACAAATGCTTTATTATTTTAATTGTTTTTCTATATAACAAATGCTTTAATATTTAGTTCGGTTTATTTTAAATAGATGTATCTTATCTTCTTACTTCTTAGTCAATATAAGTAATCAGATCATAAACATTCTTTTATAGAAAATGAAGAATGTTCACTATAGATAAGAAAGGAATATAATACTAGGAGGTTTAGGTTATGATATCATAAAAGTAGAGATCAAACCAATTAAACCTTAAAGGAACACACTTAAAATGTCAATAGAGATTCAAACATAAAAAGAGAAGCTCACCTTGCCAACTGATAATATTTATCAAAACCCGCTACCATTAGCATTTGTTTAAATAACTGTGGACTTTGCGGCAATGCGTAGAATGTTCCTGGCTTCATAGAATGAATAAACAATACTTTAATAAAAGAAGTTTCTTAGGCAAAATACAGAAGAAACAAAATTATAATATTTTCCCCTTGTGTAGAATGTACCACAGTGATGCATTAAAAGTGTTCTTATCAGAGAAAAGATCAACAGTGTTGCTACTGAATCATATCCACAAGGCTAAAGTTCTATGTCAATTCCTTTGAGGTAGCCACAACCGCTTTTCAATTTCAAGTAAAAGAAACCATTAAGTGGGAAATTCAACATTTTACTTCTAACTTAACAACTAAAGGAACAATGAATGAATCTAGTTCTTCGAAAGCTAAAGCTAAACCTACTGCATTGTACTATCCATGAACAATAGCCAATATCTTTAAGGTCTCTTGGCGTCTTTACTCTGTTTGTAATTGAAACACATTAAAAAGAGGAGAAAAATAATAATCTAATATTCAGAGAAATCTAGTGCAAGGTTGTCCTAACTTACAAGGAAGATCACAATAGTATGATGTATTAATAAATGGTAAGAGAAATATCTGAGTAATTCAAATTATAACCATAATCTCATGTTATAGTCTTGACTGAAAGATGCTGAAAGAACAATTATTACACTGTCAAGACGTAAATATATGTAACTACCTGGGTTCTTGAAGGAACTAAATAATCCCGGGCACCTTCTGGCGTGGATTTAGACAGTATTGGAGTTTCAATCTACCTTATGAACAAAAAAGGGTAAAGATCAGCACTAGGATACCAACCACCAAGTATCAACAACCAAAGTGAAGTAACAAAAGAAGGTGGAAACATGATAAAGCATTCAAGAGAGAAAATAGTTTGAAATGATTAACTCACAATCACAGAACAGTACCTCAACAAAACCATGGACGTCTTCTAGATATCTCCGGATGAGTTTAACAACTTTATGTCGCAGCAATATGTTGAAACTCATTTGTTGACGCCGTAGGTCAAGGCATCGATACCTTCCAACAAGTAATCATAAGCAATAGATCTCCCACAAAAGAATACATTATGCGAGAAAACTAACTTCTGAACATGATAAACAGCATGTAGAGCAAACGGAAACCCAAAAAATAAAAAGGAACTAAAATTAATACCGAGTGGAGTGTGTGACTTGGACAAGGAGCAGAATATAGTCCATATCCAGTTATCCACACCAGATTGAGAAGCAACCTGGTGAGGACTTTTGACATTCGCATAAGAAACCAACTTAAAACATAAAAAAGCCATTCGGAGCAACAATACATGGGTACTACCTCAAACGAATTTCCTCTTTAAGAGAATCTTTTGCATCATCTGCTGTAGTAACTAAGAATGGCAACTTTGAATTTACAGCATTTAACACTTGAACACTAGTAGCAGCAACCTGCCACATAGACATAAATACATAACTCAATTGCATTCAAACAAAACCATAAGTAAATAATTAAACTATTTGTCTATTTCAAAGAGAAAAGATTGCCGGAGCCTAGGCACTAATTGGTTCCTAGAATGTATATTTCTTTGCAGACTAACAAGCAAGAAAATTAGTAAAAATTGACAAAATCGACAACCAGATTATTATCAACCCAAAAGCAAAACACTAAAAGTATTATATATACCTCAATGGAGCCTGTTTTCATATTCTTATTGATTGACTCGTTTGGCCTAGACCTGACAATACCATCAATTGCAACCACATACTCGAGTCTCAGGTCATTGATAGCAGAATGCGCATCCGGAAATTCTTCTGGAAGGGTCGTAACCTAATTTTCAATCTTAATCAGTTAAACAAAGCAGTAAAAGCAGCAATAGTATGCATTGCAATGATGCATAACCAAAAGCACAATAGCAGCAGAGACATAAAATGTTTTCATATTCTTTCCCCAATAAAATAAGATCGCAACCACAAAGTTAGAGTGTTAAATCCCAAAGTTGTCCTGAGATCGGGCAGCATGCACTAAAAAAATCCCCAAAAATCCCAATTGCACCAATTAGTACCTAATGGTGTGACAAGTAACGTGCCATAATTTAACGTGCACTCTTGCCAATATGAGGAATATAATAGGGTTTAGGGTTTAATTGGCCCAATTGGAATTAATTTCAAGGAACTATTTTAATGCATGCTACCAATTCCAAGGGCTTTAACTCCACCAAGTTAGTAGCAAGAGAAGTATAGTAAGTACCTGAACAATACCACTATGGTCCCTGAGATTGAGAAATGTGAGGCCACCATGGACCCTGTGAAGGGCAACCCACCCACAAAGCTGGACCTTTTTCCCAACATCGTTTGAGGACAATTCACCGCAGAAAGCAGTCCTAGAAACCCAATCAAGTGTCTGAGACTGAATCTTAGCATTGGATGAGAGTGCTTGAGCTTCAGAAGCAGAAGGAGGTGGTTGCATTAAATGAGACGTTGAAGCAGAAGCAGAAGCGCATGACACAGTTCTGGTTCTGGAAAGAGCCCTTGAGGTGATGGTGTTGGAAACGCTGCAGAGGAAGAAGAAGGATGGCCTTTGGCGGAGGGCCATCAAAGGCAACGCTTTCTGCAACAAAGACATCTTGCTTCCCACAAAAAGAAAAGAGTGTCAATAATTCATTTTTGAAGAACGAGTGAAATTTGGTGTTGGAGAAGAGTTAACGAAGAACAGTGCAAGAAGAAAACAGCTCAACTGAAGATGGGGGCGTTAGCAGGATAACAAATAGGAGTAGTTTCATGGGCTGAAAAACGGACCCCCAGCGCCAAATCGGCCGCAAAACAAAGAGATATTGTCCCCCTTTTTTTATTTTCTTTTTCTATTCTCACCTTATTTTTTTTTTGGTCATATATTCTCACCTTATTTTGATAATTTCATTCTTATTGTTAATGACTTTCTTAAATTAACAAATTACATTTCTCTCTATCTGTCCTTATAATGTATTGCTGAATGCTGAGCATGGCTCACCCAACGAAGCATGAAGTGTCACTCATTCATATTTTTTAATTGAATCTTTTATTAATTTTCAAGTCTTTTTCATCCACTCTTAATTTATTAAAAGAGTAAATATCATTTTCATTTCGGTCCTAAGTTTTTTTTTATAGATTTGGTGCCTCTTAATGAATCAAAATTATCAAAGCGACGCTTGAGCAATTAAAAAATTGGACAAATTGACTTAATATATCACATTATAATCTATTTTCAGGTGATTTTAGAGATCGATTGTCTCATTCAAGCATCGATTTGTCACATTTTTTAATTTCTTTAGGGCAGCTCCAGAGATTTTGATTCATTAAGGGACGCCAAATCCAAAACAAAAAAGCTCAAGACCAAGAATAGTCTTTACTCTTATTAAAAAGGACAAAATGTTATAGATCTTCAATCTTGGCTATTGTGAACAAGGAAAATTTTATTATTTTAGTTTAATAAGTTCTGATGATTTGATCATGATAAAAATGACTTAATTAGATGTAAATATGAATATGCATGATTATGTCACTGATGATTTGAGCATGAATATGATTTGTAAAATCACATCCAAAATCCAAAATTATGTATAAATAATAGTGGTTGATGCTTTAAAATGAAAGTAAGAAACAAGAAGTACAACAAGCAAAAGCATTACAAAAAGAATGAGAAGCAACAAAGTTACAAAAAAGAGAAGCTGTGTAGTGGAGGTTGTGCAGTGGTATTGAGAGTGTGTCCAAATTAATTAGAGAGTTTGTAATTATATTTCCTTGTAACGGAGAGTTTATAAATTATTCATTTAGTCATATTATTCCAAAAATTATATAAAGATAATACTATAGTGATCAGTTGCGTCAAATTCTCAATTCTCAAATTTTTAGCTACTATATTATGTTTCATTGCTTTATTGCCTAATAGTTATAAATAACGACCATTGCAGTGAAAATGTGCATAAGAGAGCTTCATGGAGAGAGGTGGCTGAAATCGACGAGATCAAAATGTAATATCGATCATCAGTGTTGGAAGAGACAACGAAACATCATAGTTAATACTAACAAAAGTAGAAAAACACAACAACAGAAGACTTCTGCAAGAGGAGGAAGATTGCATGTCAAAGAAAATTCAAGCCTTTGTATGATGATCATAACGGATTTCTCTTTATGCAATGGTGGCCGACATCGATGTTTCATCCTAAGCGTATCTGGTGATTTGTGAGTCAGTGACGAGTTGAAATTCACCGATTCATTTTGTCTAGCTTACGTCAGGCGACGCAAATTCGTCACACACCTAAGGTGAGTGACGAGTCCAACCGTGGACTGCGGCATTATCTTACATAGTGTCATGGGCTAGAAGCCTAGAACTCTCCCAAGACCTAGTTTTTAAACATTTTAATTTTTAATCCATTAAAATTCAAAACAATTAAATAAATTAACATTTAAAACCTAAATTCTATTTTTTAAAGGTAGAAACTAGTAAATTATTTAATTTCTATCTCCAACTTTATTGTGGCTTTTAAGTTATGATATTGAGTTTGGACCAAATCTGTTTTCTACACCATTCTTCCCGACTTGCAAGTTTCAAGAAGAAAAAGAAGAATCAGTTCTTTAGTAGTGGTTTAGGATGTTAAGTGGTGTGGTGCTTGCATCATTACTATAGTAAAAGTGGGTAATAATAAGTATCTTGTCTTCTCTCATTATTTTATAATTAATAATTGATTGACTTTTTGATGAAATATGAGTAAGTGCACCCTGAGCACTAAACGAGTGAAATTGAAGTGGTAGATTGAAGTTTACTATTAATTATTATTTAGGTGATAATAATTTTAGTTTTCTAAAAGTTTTATATAATTATATTTAGGGATAACTATTTTTTTAATTATAAAGATTTGGGGTCAAAATCAAATTAATCACAACCTTTTTTTATTCTTAAAATGGTTCTTGAGGAATTATTTATGTTTAAAATCATTATTTTAACTGTTTTACCCTTATCTTTATTAATATTTTGCCCTCAAATTTTTCATAATTTCACTTTGACCCCTTGTCTTCTTTTGAACTGAACCCTCGTTGCATCCACAAAACTTTTCCATCCCACCTTTCACCCTCACAATCCAATGGCAGAATTTCACTTGTTGACTGGTATGTGTAGATGTAAAATCAGACCCACCTCCAGAACCTTCATTGTCCTCTTATGTCATTCTTCATACTCTTGCTGATCAATAAAATCAGAAGACTTGAGTTGCTGCAAAAGCTCAAGCAGAACCACCACAGACTCAATCCTCCTTCTAACTCGCAATAAACACCACTACACACACCACAATACGCAGTCAACAATATTCAAATACTTTCTATCCCTTTTAAATCACATACATGCACGGAACAATTAAAGACGCAGAGTAAATTGGGCTACTTGTTTGCGATCCTTGAGCGACCCATTGAAGACCCACCCGAGTGGCGATAGGATGAGAACTCACCGCCAAGCTGGTTGAACCGCATTTCCTCTGTGGACCGCTCCTTTGGCCCCATCGGGGAACAAAGCATCTCGTTTGGCGTAGGCCCCTTCAACTCCAAGGCGACACCGCTACCGCCACCGGAGGTGTAGCCTGTGAACTCTGACAGCGTCATCTTCTTCTTCTTCTTAGGCTTCGTGTTAACGGTCTCGCGGCGACTTCCTTTTCTTCCGCTTCGGCGTGTTCAACTTCCACCACCCAGTTCCGATTTTGCCCCAAGGTTTGAACATTTTAGGTGAAAATCTCGCGATCTGATAAAATAGGAATTAAAGAAAGAATAAGAGTGTTCCCTAAGATTGAGTCACTGTTTATGATCATATTCAGCAGAGGTGGGAAAAGGTCATGGCCTTTAACTATTGCTGAGTGTTATTCATTTGATCAATCATCATGATCAAATTCTCGTAGCAAGATGTTGATTTGTAGTGGGCCACGAGATGAATACGTTAAATGAAGAAGTGAGATTTTCATTGTCTCCCTCTCTTTCTCTCTGCCTCTATTTTTGTCTCTCACTTTTCTATCACTCTTTTTTTCCCTATCTCTCTCCTACTCTCCTTCTATCACTCACTCACTTTCTCCCTCTCTCTTCCTCTCCCCTTTCTCCCCTTCTCTCTATCTCTTTTTCCCACTCTCTCCCTACTACTTCTCTCTACCTCTTCCTCCTTCTCTCTCCTTTGCCCTCTCTTCCTTGCTCCTTCTCACTCTTCTTTCTCTTCCTCTCTACAAATACAAAATTTCTCTCGACATAATGTATTATTATTACTGTTATGTTTTAATAATTTTAGAAAAAACTCAGGCGGGGTTAGCCCACAAGCCTGCCAATACATCAGTCTGTTAGAGCAAGAGAGGAAAAAAATAAAAAAAATAAATCATCTTATAATTATGCCAACAATTATATCTTATATTCGAAAATTTAAATTTTAAATACGATTATTTAAAAATAAATATACAAATATCTTATCTAAAATTCTTAAATAACTGTATAAAAATAAAATTTTATCATTTAATTAAAAATTAAATTATTTTAAAATTACGTTAACAATCGTATGTTATATTTAAAATTTAAAATTTTAAACTCAGTTAATTATAACAATTAAAAATAATTAAAAAATAAAAATTTTAATGACGATATTTAAGCACTTAACACCCTAAAATTAATCTCTAGTTGTCACATTTTAAAATTGTTTTAGTGAAATATCACAGTTAAAAATTTTTTAAAAACATAAATACACGCTAAAATTTTATTAACTTGTATGTTTACCGTTTTAAATTTAAAATTCAAATTCAAATTATTTTAGTTATGATTAACAAACTCTTTAATATAAAAATGATTAAAAAAAATTTAAATTTAAGTCAGGAAGCGAAAGGTAAAGACAAAGATAACAATTAAATTCTAAACACAGTTAAATATCACAATCACAATTAAAAATAATTAAAAGACAAAAATTATAACGACGACATTTAAAGATTTAGACCTCTAAATTCATTAAATCGAAGTTATTTTCTCATGATGGATAATAATGCATGGTGGATACTTAAACTATTACTATTTAATAACAAAAATTAGAGCCACGTCAATAAAGAAAAAGTTAGAGGAGAAATGAAAAAATAGAGACAGACTCAACACGTAATACAATTTTATAGATTTTAATCAAATTTGCAATATTCAATTCAAATTGTTTGAATCAATTTAAAATTTATATAAAAATTTTTTGAATCAATTATTTTTAAATTTTCGATATATTCCTAAGCTTAGGTATATTATTTGAATCATTTAAAATTTTAAATTCACATATCAATTAAATTTTAAACATATCAATTAATTATTTTAAAATTTTTGGTACAATTGTAAGCATATTATTTGAATCAATCTAAAATTTTTAATTCACACAATAAAATTGTTTTAGTGAAATATCACAATTAAAAATAATTAAAAAGAATAATGCTACGGAACCAACGCTAGGAAACCCATTAGGGAGCCAATGATTAAGTTATCATTTAAACTTTATATGAGTTATCATCCCTAACTCATATATTAATGATTAAGTTATCATCCAAAATTTATATGAATTATGATTTGTAACTCATATTGATTCCCTATTGATCATAATATGTTGACTCCCTAGTTTTTTTCAATTAAAATAAAATTTATTGAGCACTTCTAATTGAATTTTAAATTCATTAAAGATATATAAAAATTCATTATGCTTACAATTTTAAATTCAAATTAAAATTACTTTAGTTGCGATTAACGAACTCTTTAAAATAATAATGATAAAAAAATTCAGATAAAAAGTTAAAAATAATGACAAAGGTAACGATTAAATTTTAAATTAAATTAATTTTACCAATTAAAAATAATTAAGAAAAAAAATTTTTTAATGATGACACCTAAACATCTATCCCCTAAATTCACTTAAAAATTTCACAAATAAAAGAAGTAATAATTTCAAACTGTATACATATTTTAACCCTATTTAGTTTTATTTGACAACCAAATAGAAATAAATGAATTGAGTAAAGTTAATTAAATAAAATAAGTGTATATATTATAGTATAGTATATATGGAGACAACAGTGCTGACGGAGTGGTGGAGCATGACCAAATTTTTTGGAGAGGCCAAAAAATTTACTGTAAAATTACGTAGTTTTAATCGTATTAAAATAAAATTTAAATAAAAAATATTAATATAAAATTTATTAATTTAATTATTTTTCAATTTTTTTATTAATACAATAATAAATTAATACTAGTTATTGAATGTAATTTCTAAAAAAAACATCTTCTTTGATTTTTATTATTATAGTTATAGAAAAATTATTAGGCCTAGTCGCCTAGACCGTTTTTGGTTTAGGATGTAAAATATTTTTTTCGTTTAAAATTTGATTGGGTCATTATATAAGTATAACAACATATAAGCAAGATTTATTTATTTATTTTGTTTTGGGCCATATCATTTATATTTATTAAAGGTTAAAAAAATATAAAAGTGAGTATTGAACTCACTTATCTTAAATTTAAGTCTTACTATTTAACCACTTGAGCTATTTTTTTCATGAGAAAGACCACCCCTTGCACCTTAAGAGCTCCACCCCTGGTGCTAGGTAAATATGTGTAAAAACAGCATGTATCAAAATTGAATTCTTAAAGTATTGTTTCATTTGTTTTCCTCTTTATACCATGCATTATAGGTTAATACACTAGTAACGAAAATTAGAGATTTGAGGAGTACTAAGTATACAACATGGACAAGGTGTCATACATTACTTTTAACAGTGAACCATCACAAATTCATTATTATTGGATAACAATACATATACAGCACCCTGATTCTCTTTACACCATTACAGAACGTTCTGAATTCTTCTATGTATAACCTGACCATAATAGTTTCTTGTCCGGAAAAACAAACCTAGAGCTGCCAAAGAACCCAAAACAGTGGCAGATGCCATTATAAGGAAAGACAACATAAAACAATGAGTTCCAATGCACTTGTTTCCCTCTGATGCTTCTTTGTCATATATATACCCAACAACTCTCACTGAAAATATATAAGATCCCACAGGGCTTGCTATTGTAATGGTGTTGAATATACTACCCAGATTCCCCACACCAAATATCTCAGAAGTGATTGTAGGCATTAGTGACCATTGAGAGCCATAACAGATACCCACCAAAACTGAACCAACATATAGAGCACCTTGCATCCCAGAAGAAATAACCAAATGGCCAATGCTCATGACCACTAAGGAGATCACCATAAACAAAGGTCTTGCCCATCCTCTTGCATGTAAAAACTGATCCGAGACATAACCTGCTCCGAAACGGCCAAGGAAGTTCCAAATGCTCCACAATGAAACCAAGGAATCTATGTTGCACAAAAACATGTGCGTTATAAAATGATAATATGATTGGAGGAAAATAATGGACACGATGTAGTCTTTTATCTTAAGTTCTTCAAATAACAAAACTTCTGGCGCATTCGACATTAACTAAAGGGAAAATTATTATAGAATTATGAAAATATATGGATTAATGTAGATGCATAATGAGAGTATTATAAGAGATACGAGTAGCCACACAGGCATGTCATCAATCTTAAAGAATCTGCGGATCATAGAAATAAACCTGTCTCGCGGATGGTGTAACCAAGGGATTCGCCTATTTGGCCGATATTATTAACAGTTGCAAGTCCTGATCCCATGCCACATGCCATAGACAAAAACAAAATCCAAAAGTTCAGAGTTTGTATTGCTTGCAAAAGGTTCAGGTTTTCTCCTGGTTGCAGAGTCCTCTGTTTGTTAGTATATGAGGAGACTTGCTCCACAATCAGTTGGGATCTCTCATCAAGAAAATTTTCTGAGGTACTGACAAGGGTTGTCTCGTGTGCCTTAACTGCAATACAAAGAAGCGAGCCAAGCAACATAATAAGCAAAATCAACATGACCACGTAGATAATTGATGGCAGACTAAGGATGTTCTCTAGGATTATAACAGTCATTAGATACGCAGCGACCACAACAGCCATAGAAGAAAACATGTTTAGATATTTCCTTTCATCTCCCTCTCGGGTGTTGTGGATTCTTACAAACCACATAAGCAGCAAAGTATTTATCGGTGGCAAGAGAGCTAGCATCAGAAGATATGATTTAGGCTTGTTGTTGAATATTGTCTTGTACACTTGAATTAGCATTGCTCCACTGAGACCAAGAAATCCCTATCAACAACACAACACATCAGGAACCAAAGGCTAAAATCCTATGACAATATCAAAAACACATACACTTAAAAATCAAAATTATGGTATTTAATTGTGGTACCAATATCTGATATCAATACTGATACAATAATAGCTATAAACTAAAACAGTGTTAAATATCTATAGGGTGGTGCCTTCATTGTCTTTCTTCATCAAAGTGGTACCAAAAGAATGAAATGTATCAAATTAATCAAATTATATTGGATTTTGGGATGTTACAATTTGAAACAAATGAAGTATTGGGGACGACAAGTAGTGAGCTGGTTAGTTTAACTTCAACAATTTGTATATAACTCACAAAGCTTGAAGAATTCATAAGATAAATTAACAGAATCCTATCTATACTATTTCCACAGAAAAGAGAAAGAGTGATGTGCAGTTGCTTAGTTTAGAAAGTTTCATTTGTGGGATAGTTATGTCAATTTGTTAATGATATTGTTATAAATAAGAGAAAAGAGACAGAGACGGAGAAAGAGAAGTTGGATAGAGTTTGTTATAAAGAGTGAGTTAGTTAACGAGTTGGTTTTGGCAGTTAGAAGGTCATTGCCTTTGCGGAAGGCTTATCTGATAGGACTATATAAGACTGTATAGGATTGGTGTGCTATGTGAATCAGATCACTATTCTTTCAATACAGTTTTCTTCTTCTTCTTCTTCTACACTTTGTCTTCTTTTCATTCCCTTACCTTACATTCTCTTCACCCTTTATGTTTCTTGGCAATCAAGAAACTGACCGAAGCTGCCAAAACAATGTTATGGTAGCCAGAGCCTAGTTCTCAAGACCCACAGCAGGCACCAATGAAGACAGCCCCCACCTCCAACTCTAGTCTTTCCAATGCCAAATATTGTTTCTGTCCCTAACACAGTAACACACTACAACTCAAGACCCTTCAACATGGAAATGGAATCACCAAGTGGAAAGGAGCCACCCTTCATATCACCTATTACCCAAACCCACCCTTCTCCCCCACATTTCTTCATTCCAACATATCTCTAAATATTTACAAATCTTCATTCTAAAAGTTCTCTCTAACCATGCAAATGTATGGACAAAAGAATTCTTCAAAATTTGAAAATGACAAATACATTCCTGCTTATTTTCTCAAATATTGAGAGATTCTTTTATCCCATATAAAATTATCCAACACAAAAGTGTTGCTGATCAAATCAGAAGTTTACCTTCATAATGCCCACAATGGTTCCACTATAGTCAGGGAAGTTATGAACGCCAGTGACAACATTGGAAGTGTTGAAGTAGCTCTGAGCCTGGGCTGCCACGAACATGAATAGGCACACGACAGGCACGGGCACCGGTGCCATGACGCCGGCAACCGCAGCCCAAATAAGGAAGTAGCCCAAGAAGCATTGGGCCGAGCCCAATAAGTGGACCAGCCAAGGCCCGTTGGGTGTTCGGCGGGCAGCGAAGTCGTAGAGAAGGCCGGAAATAACACCGACGTTGACTCCTATGTCCTTCCAGACGGAGACAGTGTTGAGAGTTGACTGATTGTAGTGAAGCGTTGACTTTAGGGTTTGGGAATAGATTGAGAAAGTGTAGAGTGATCCGCTGGTGCATTGAATCCATGTGCTAGCCACCGTCGATGTCCACTTCGATTTCACGTATGAGTTCAGCCTCCTCCAATCCATCATCGATTTGGTGGATTGATTGTAAAGCTCTTAGTTTGTTTGTTTTTTTTTTTTTTTATACATTTTTCAGTGAGTTGGTTATTCTGAAGTTTTACGGTTCAATGAGGTGATGACGCCTGCAAGCTCGGACACTGTTCGTTTTGCCACTTGTTATTATTCTTGAAAAGAGGCTTAGCAATTTTGAATTTTTGACACATTTCACTGTGGGTTTTCTGTTCTCCTTCTTTCTCTTTGCTATTATCTTCTACTTCGGTGTATATGTGAATTATTCGGTGGGGCTAGTTAAATGAGCTCGTTTAGGCTCGGTTTTTATAAGAAGTACAATAAGTATCATGTAAAATTTAATATTGCTCCTAGCACACCAAAATACAATGGAATCACCAAATAGCCCCAATATTCTTTTTTGCGGATGGACCATTGGAAGGTTTCGAAATGCAATGCGTCAAAATCTGAATTCGAAGGTATTTGCGGCCCAGTTTAGGAGAACGAAGAGGAAGTCAATCTTTAGGGTTACTACGACTTGGCTGCGCGAAGAAGAACGAATGTTGTCGTTGGCTTAACCCTCAAAAAAGAAGCCTTCTTTTGGAAGGCCGCTGTAGGAGACACCGCCGTAACAGCCGCACCAACCGGAGAGATCTGGTGGTCGTAAAAAAAGTCTCAATCGCTGTGTGCTTCTTTAGTTAGTTGCATTTCACGCGACTCACCAAATAACTTAAACACTTTCTCCAAATTGACCACACACAAGTTCGTACTTACTCTTTCTTTTTCTATAATTTTTTGGAAGGTTTTATTTATATACATAGATCTTGTTCGATTGCTACTACTACTACTTCTTCTTCTCTCACTCTTTAATTTTGTTCATTTCAAGTGTAAATATGGATGGATATACTTGTCATTTTATACAGAATCATGTACCCATGCTTTCTCTTTGATTCTGGTTCAACTGATTGAGTTCCATTTTTACTTGCGATATGTATTAGTTCTAATCACTTCAAGTTTTGACCAATGCAGACAATGGTTTGATTGTGAAAATGAAACCTTTTTACCCTTTGCTCAATTAATAGGGTTGGTCAAAGTTCTTATTTGTTTGATTCAAAAAACAAATAAAGAAAGAAAGAAAGATTTCCCAAATTGTGATACAGATTAGTGACAGTTGTTAAAATGGGGTCATTCAGATTATTGTAATATATGATGTTTATGCAAATGAAAAGCATTTCAAGATTCTTTTTTTTTTAGATTTTAACTCAGAAATTAGTTTCATTTATTTAGAAGCAGTAAGGTATGCAAGACTTGTCAATGTTTTTGATTTCAAGCTTAACTGATGTGCTGTTTTAGATTCTTGGGAGGTAATGTAATAATGTGAGACGTGTTGAGTAATGTAAGTGTATTTCGTTGGTTGCAGTGGTCTTTATATGGAGGAGGGTTTTGGAGGCGGATCTATGCACTGTATTTCCTCACCCAGCGATGGAGAAGAGGATGGATATATGGATCGCATGCTATCTGACAGCGAAGACGACCATGATGAATTAATGTCGGATCGCGCAGAAGGAAGCGTGCCGGATGAGATTTCAGATTCTCA
This sequence comes from Stylosanthes scabra, assembly GCA_036250425.1. Lineage (NCBI taxonomy): Eukaryota > Viridiplantae > Streptophyta > Magnoliopsida > Fabales > Fabaceae > Stylosanthes > Stylosanthes scabra. The sequence continues at coordinate 29,463 of JASCZI010030448.1, read as the reverse complement.
CGAGGAAAATTTCTATTACAACTGGGATGACAGGGCTATAGATGGCATTGCTAACTTTGGGCGCATTAACTTTAAGGTCGTTGATGTTGATGAGATTAAGCTGCTTCACTTTCCCGACCTTGTAGTGGCATTTTCTTTCTACAACCTGTATGCGAAGATGAATGGTTTTGCGGTAAGAAGGAGCAAGGTGAGACGCAACGTGAGTGGGGTAGTAACGCAACAAGTATTTGTATGCTTCAGGCAGGGTTTTAGGGGAGCGAAATCGTACTTTTAGACCACTGGACAAAAGAGGCAAGAGCCAAGAACTTCACCAGGTGTGGTGCTTGGCTGAGATGCGAGTGCATGTCCACCACGAGACAGGCAGATGGGTAATAACTTACTTTGAAGAACGTCACAACCATGACATGCTTGACGAGACAATGACATTTATGCTACGTGGACATAGGAAGATGGACTTTGCCGCGGTTGAGCAGAGGAACATGATGTTGAAAATTGGGATTAAGACACCATAAATATATGCCTCGTTTGTGAACACTGCAGGGGGTTTTGAGAAGGTTCCGTTCTTGAAAAGAGACATGTATAATTTGATTGGAAGGCAGTGCAAAAGGTTGGGTGGGGACGCGCAATCATGCCTTAGGCTGCTCGAATCAACTGCAAAGCAGAATCCAGGTATATTTGTACGCTACCTTTTCGATTTGGAAGATCTTTTGGTTAATCTATTTTGGAGCGACAGTTGCAGTCAACTCGACTACCATCTTTTTGGGGATGTCCTTGCGTTTGATGCCACTTATCGAAAGAATAAGTACATGTGTCCCCTTGTGGTTTTCTCCGGAGTTAACCACAATCAGACTATTATTTTTGCGGCTACTCTTGTATCAAATGAGACTGAAGCCACCTATAAATGACTACTGGAGCAGTTCCTAGAGGCAATGAAGTAGAAAGCACCAGACTGTGTCATAACGGATGGTCATGGCGCGATGAAGAAAGCAATTCAAGTAGTTTTTCCACGTGTTTACCACAGGCTTTGCGAATGGCATCTTTTGCGGAATGCAACGTCAAATCTGGCCAACCCTGCATTCACTGCAGAGTTTAGGAAATGCATGCTATTTGATTATGAGGTGTCCGAGTTCGAACATTGATGGGATAATATGGTTCACGCTCTAGGCTTGGTGGACAATTTATGGGTTAAAGACTTGTATGAGAAGAGAAAAATGTGGGCAAGCGCGTACATCCGGGGAAGTTTCTTTGGTGGATTTAGGACTACTTCGAGGTGTGAGGGCTTACACTCAATGCTAGCAAAATTTGTCCATTGCAGAAACAATCTTAGGGATTTCGTGGAGCAATTTTTTCGATGTGTAATAGAGATGCACGCAAGGGAAGCACATAGTGATCTTGTTTCCGTGTTAGGGGATATGGTTCTACAAAGCCCCTTGGTTGATTTGGAGCGGTCGGCCAAGAATGTTTTGACCAGGGAGATTTTTCTAACATTTAGACCCATGTTGTCAAGAGCATGCACCTTGAAGATGCTGGAATACCTCCTGCCACCTTACCTTGCCCTCATTAATTACGGTTTAAATTTTTCATCCATCACTGCCCAACCTTAGCCTTTAAAACCTTCACACCGCTCCATCACCTAACCACACAACTCTTTCTCACTCCATCACCATGGTTAGAGGATCAACAAAGAAAACATACGTGGTTTTTTGCGGGAGAAGACCGGGGGTGTACACGAATTGGCCCGAGTGCAACGAGCAGGTGCATGGATTCTGTGGGAGCCTTTTCCAGTCATTTTAAGATCCCTCTGAAGCGCGTAAGGCTTGGGAGGAATTATACGCCCACCATTACCACACCAAAGAGCACATTCGTGGAGTTGCCCCCTCTGGAGACATTCAACGTCTGGGCCTTCCTCGCCGCTTGGGCTGTCAACCTATCAATTTTTCAGGCTCTGGCGGAGCTTGTTCGCGAACTTCGCCCACAATAAACCATTCCGCCGTTCCGTCGCCTAACATATTGGGAAACCAGGACATTCCTCACACCCCTTCTGGCAAATCTTCGTGTGGGCACAACTACAGTCGTCAACTACTTTTCATTCTTGCTGGGCTGGTCATGATCTACGTGGCCTTCGTGAAGAAGTAGCCTTCGAGGGACTTTCGCTATGCCGACTATCGTAATCGTATTATTGAAGTGTCAGCTAATGTTTTTCATTATTAATGTGTGAATCTAGTTAGCTTCTTTCTTAGTCAGATAGGAGCTTAATCTCCAAATTCGGTTACTTGCTAATTTATTCGGTTTTTAATGTCTATCTCTAGTCATCCTGTTTAAGTACCAGAGGAGTATCCTTTATGTCTTAATTTAGCCTATATAAAAAACCCCTTTTTTGCCACTTTCTTTTAATCAGTTTTGTCAATTAACTTGCTTAACATTCATGTTAGTCTTAAGACCACAAGTATTTCAAATAAGTTCATCTTAATGAACATCACTTTTAGTACATATAATCAGCAATGTAGCACAGATTTAAAACCTCCCCATTCATATCATTGGGATAAATTAAATTCAATATCGTGAAGCTCTTACTCAACGTTGCACCAAATGACTTTATTTGCTTAATTATAATCAACCATATTTTTTCTTCCTACTCAAATCTTTCCTGAATCGTAATACAGCTGTCTACAGCTGTCACCCTGTTATCAAAACTCTTGGTATGCAACGAGAGAGCACAGTACCCATGTGCGTGCTTCCTTCTGACAAAAGCAATTCTAACATCGTCCACTTTATCTCTCTTATCGATACTTCTTGCCCCTAAACCTGACAAACAACCTCAGCCTACCTAGCTATGGATCTGCTAACCATAACAACGACACACAACTTTCTTCAACGTACGAATCCTGAAACGCGGAAGTACTAGGTCTTAGCAAAACAACAAAAAGGAGACATCTGCCATTGCCCTTTTAAACCCGCTTTTTAAGGCCACCAATGTGGACCTAACATGACCACAAATACATGTGAGTTATATATTTTTTTACACAAAAAATATATCTTAATATGAATTGCTTATCTAAGTATAATCGTTCGACTAAACCCCATTAACCAGTTAATATTCACCAATATTCATATCAACATAATATCAATCGTGTTCAACTAAACTCATAATTCCATTGCATGCATACTGACACACATTTAATCGTTCATGTACCACCTCATCACATTTGCAAAGAAGCAAACCTGTTTCAGTTTATAAAGAACTTCAAAATAAAGCCCTTAACCATACATAAACTACATTACCAATTGATTAACTACTGAAGCTAAAAACTATGGACTGTGCCAAAAAACAAATTTTTTTTTTGGTTAAAAAAAAACAACTATGTTGCTCTTCCAGTAGTATTTCTTCTTGCATACAAGGAAAAAATAAAGGGAGCTTCTATAATGAATATGTTGGAGGTGGCCAATGGTGCCAAGAAGTTGACCTACAAATATGAAATCAACACTTGGTATATTTGGTTGAAAGTTTTGAAGCTGTGCAGGTGTGAAAGGAAGTGTCACATCAAGGATAAAGTGGTAATTGAAAATTCAAAAAACTCATACTGAACTTGTGGACTGTGGTAAACCAAAAACTTACAATAAAATGAAAATCTAATCTGAAATGATTTTTTTTTGGTTATCTATAGTAACCTGGACAAAAAGTTATTATGTTAGAAATTATGAATAACCAATACCAAAAAAAAAAGTTGGAAACCGAAAAAAAATATTATCTTCTGAAATATTATAAAATCATACTTATTAATTTAAACAATGTCCACATATGTAAAGTTATTATTATTTTATTAGTCTGTCACAAAATTTATTTTTTCTATTTTCACATCATTGTTTATTTAATATAAAATATTATATTGTATTAATTTTATTGACTCATTTACCCTAAAACTTAGGTATATGTTACCTTCACTTAATATGATATGATTTCATTGTAATGCATTATTTTAGAATTTATAATTAAATAAAAAAACCCTCTTAAAAGAAATAAATTTAAAATTCAAATTTTCAACCATACCATTTTTAATAAATATCTTCAACGTCACATGTCACATTATATTTTAAAACAATGTTTAAGAGACAATAAAAATCAATTAAAACGGTCCAAACTTTTCTTATAATTATTTATCAATTATTGTTAAAATAAAAATAATTTTAGATGTTATAAGTATATAATTATAAACGTGTAGTTTAAATCATTACAATACAAAATATATGTGTAATTTAAATTAATTTTAGTAAATATTTTATATTTTAATATGTATTATACATTGATAACTAATTTTAGTATACATCTAACATGGCCATTTTTAAATATATAGCATAAATTTAGATTAAAAAAAGTTAAGAAATAGTTTTTTTGTACCATTAAAATTTTAACTTAGAATTTCAGTCTAATAATTTGAACCTAATTTTAGTATAGGTAATTTTATTTGTATACCAAAATCAACCACTAAAATAAATCACTAATGTATAATATAGTTCAAGTATAAAATATGTACTAAAAATAAGTTAAATTACACATGTATTTTGTATTTCAATATATATTATATATAATGACAAATTTTGGCGACTGATTTTAATGTATATCTATCATAACTATTCATTATTTCTTTTTCTTTTTATATTGACTATCCATAATTTCTAACATAATATTTTTATGTCCAGGTTACTATTTACTAAGCATTTTGATTGGATTTCCTTTTTATGCCCAGGCTTGTTCAAATCATTATAGATTGGTCAAAAAAAAAAAAAAAGAAAACAAAAACATTTAGATTGGATTTCCTTTTTATTGTAACTTTTTGGTCTACAACACTCTACAGGTCCAGTATGGACTTTTTGAATTCTCAATTACCACATTATCCCTGATGTATCACTTCCTTATACACGCTGCACTGCTTTGCAACTTTCAATCAAACACGCCACCTGTTGATTTTTTCATTCACAGGTCAATTTTTGGCTACCATTGGCCACCTTTAACTTGTTCACTATAGAAGCTCCCAACTTGTTCACTATAGAAGCTCCCAAAAATAATACCCAACATTGTTTAAAGGGTGCCAGACCCGTTCAGAACCCATACGTGCCAACTTTTTAATAATGACCCCTCACTTCGACAGATTTAAATATGTGACCAAATCACAAGGACAGTAACACAAATAACAATGAGACCGGTCCCCTCAGTCATGCGTTGCAGATACTTAGCAAATTTACACATGCTACTCCTCTTTCCTCGACACCTATGTGAAAAAGTACGAGCCCCAAAGCAGGGCTCATTTAACGAGTCCCACTGAATAACTCTCCTGTCATTTCCTGTTATGCTGAGATCTGTTACAATTACAAAAATTGAAATGTGGAACTGCAATAGAAGAATTACCAAATAGGGAATTCGTTTGGTAGAGACTAAAGTTTTGTAGAGAGCAAACATTGTTAAAGCTAAATTTCTAAGGAGAGCGCATTGTACATACTACATAGTCTCTTTTATTTATTTTTTAAATTTTTTCTTGTAAGATAAAACATGTTAGTTGAAAAATTTTCTTCATCTTAATTCTTAGCATTGGCCTTACGAATAATGACTGTATAGGTTAGAAAAGAATAAGACATGTTACTATTATTATTATTATTATTAACAAAAATTCTAGTGTACACCTGTGTTATCCAAATTTTTTATTTGGTATAAAAATAATAATAATTCTAGGTGTATATTTATTTTTGTCAATCAAGTTCAATCAAATCATTTATTTTATGCTAAATAAAATACTATTTTGATATCAAATAATATAAGTTTATTACGATGTTATTTTTTGTGCTATTTGACATCGAAATAATCGTACAAATAGTATTTTATAAAAATAAATGACTTAGTTAGATTTAAAAAATAAGCGTACATTTAGCATTATCTTAGTTTTAATTTGAGTTTATGGTTTTTATTTGGTGAAGACACTTAAAGTATTTTTAGGTGAGAATAAATTATTTGATTAAATCTTAATTATTATTTGTTTTATGCTATTGGATAAGTGACTTAAGGTGTTAATTAACTCTAAGCTCCCTGAAACAAATACACTTCAAGTGTAACAAAATGTATTATAATCAATTAAATAATTAATGTTAGACAAGATAATTAAATGTTATTTATTTTATTTATTATTTAAAAATAAAAATAATTTGTAAAAATAAAAAAAAAGTTTTGCATGTTGGCTCAAGTATAGGTTGAGTCAGACATTGAGACTGGATTTGAAGATTTTTGATATAAGAAAGTTTAGGGACCCATAGTTTGTTAACCAATAGGTTGTTAATAGATTTTTTTTTTTTTTGTAATGTTTTTTTTTTTTTTATACCACTCACTATTTTTCTAATTACACTCATGGCCTCCTATAGGCTCCCTAACGTTGGCTCTCTATCATTACTCTTTTGATATTGAATTTTTTTTTTTGTTTTTTGTGTCGGTAGTCTTAGTGCTTATTAGTACATTGATGAGTTTATGAAAAATTTTCTAAAATAAAATAAATAAAATATTTAATTTCTAAAACAAATTATTTCTTTTTAATTTACACAAATATATTTTTTCGATAATTTACATTAGTTCACCACTTAAGAAGGTGTAATATTTATTTTTTCAACACATACATGCATATTGCTTGTAAAAGAGGCGAACTGCTATTTTATATACAAATTTTTTATTTTATTTTCATTATTTCTAAAATTTTCAAAAACCAATAAAAATATTTTGAATTTTATTAACGATAAAAATATTCTTCAATTATTTAAAAACTGCTAAAAGTATTTAATTTTAAGTATTTTATCACTTTTGACAAGTAATAAAGATGTCTTTTTGTTAAATTTTTAAATTATTAGAGATTTTTATTGTTAATAAAATTAATAGTTATTTTTGTCAACTCTTAAAATTTAGAGATAATTTTATTGGTTAATTCTAATATTTTTATAATAAAGATTTTATAGCTTTTCATTCATTTTATTTTTATAATAATGTTATTGACTGTAATTTTTTTTCTAATACAATAACATTTTTATAATAACGAATCCAAAGGTTTTATTTTTATAATATACCTTTGATAATTTTTTGTTAATTATAATCATTTGCTTATTATTATTATTATTATTATTATTATACAAAATATTTTGAGAGTAGATTATTGTCCATAAAGAGATATAAGTCAATATGGGATAGAAAATGATACTCTTTAAATTATATAAATTATTTTTAACCATATTTCTTGATAATGCCGGATAGATTTATAATATCTGCATCTAGTTCGCCTCTTTCATAGGCGACCTATATTTATGAGTGCCTTCTGACAACACCAAACATAAGAAAATACATGTTATGCCTTTTCATGCCGCGAACTAAAAATAATTCACTAGAAAAAATTTATTTATGTAAATAAAGATATTATAATTATTTTAGGAATTGAATGTTTTATTTATTTCATTTTAAAATTTTTTTCGTTAGTTCATATATTCTTTCAAATAATGTAAGATAAAATAATAAATCTTTTGTAGCAAAAAAAAAATCTTTTTTAAAAAATTCACACTATGTATATCATATATTTTTTTAATATATTATATGTTATAGGTGTTACCTTTTTTTTAATCGGCTATCCTAAAACAAAAAATTTAATAAATTTAAATTCAGAATTCAGAAAAATAAATATTAATATTGTATTATCGATGTTTTTCAACACCACTCAAATACAGAAAAATTTTTTTAAATAAATAAAAAAAATTGATATTTTATAAAATACGTTGTTTTGGAGATATTTACAAATATGTATCGTATTAGCAGTACTGGTCTGGATGGATATTGGTTTATTTTCAATACCGGTCCGAACCGGTACTGGGCCAATTTTTTTTTTAAAAAAAATAAAAACACCAATCATGGACCGATACTGGTTCAAAAATTAAATTTTCATTTAATAATAAATATATTGATTTAATTAATAGCAACAATTTAGGTAATTAAATATATTAATTTAATTAAAAAAATTAATTAGTTAATTGCTTTCCTAATATACACTATTTTTCTCTTTCAAAAGTATTATTATTAATTATTTTTTTAATACATTAACTTTTTTTTTTGGTTAAAAACGTCATTAATTGTTTTTAAAAAAAGGAATAATCAATAATATTTTGTAGAGTAAACTATTAATCTTTTCACCGAAAAAAACTATTTAATCTAATCATAAAAAAATCTTTTTGTAAAATGTCTCTTTTTTACCTTTTAAAACAATGTTTTGGTGACTTAAATTGCGAAAGTCATAATTTTCTAATTTTTTGGGGACTAAATCCATAATTTACTTTTTATTTTAATTTTCCGTTTATAGATGTAGTGTCGTACAATAAAAAATATCTTTAATTTTATATTAAAATTTTCTAAATCATAAAAATTATATTTTAAAAAGAAGAATTAAAAAAGATATTTTGTTTTGGGAGGTAATTTTGCATTAATGTGATTTTTAATGAAATTAATTAAATCAATAATGAACCATTATTATTGTTATGAAAATATATTATTATATCTTCAAAGCATCGTAATTTATTATCTAAATCATTGCTATTAATTAAATTAAATGTTTATTATTAAATGAAAAATTACTTTTTTGAATTAGTACCGGTCCATCATTGATATTAATCCAGTATCGGTCCATCATGAACCGTTATTAGTGTATTTTATTTTTAAAAAAATTGGCGACCGGTATTGAAAATAACCTAAAACTGATACTACTAATACAAAATATTTTGGTAAATTTGTCCAAAAATATATATTTTGACAAATATCAATTTTATTTTAGTTATTTAAAATTTTTTTCCTCAAATACATGACCTTAGATATTGTTTCATTGAAATTTATGTAATCAATTTCATAATTATGAGAGAGATAACTTTTAGATATTACAAAAATATTTAATTGTATTTACAAATGTCTTCCTAATAAAATTTTCCTTTTTATTTTGGCCAAAACTGCGGTATTGAATTGATAATGCAGAGGATAAGTTGATAAAGAGGATAAGTAAAAACTACCAAATTAGAACGGTATCATCCAAATGAAAGTTCTTTCGTTCAGAGTTTCCTCATTTTTTGAACAATTCTGAATTTACATATGTTGACACTTTTTAGTACAGTACACTGTATTATAGTGTATAGTTCACTTACATTTGTTGCCCATGAAAATTAAAAATGCAATTCAAATGAAGCACCTAGATGAATGTAAGATTATAAAAATAAAAATCAAATCAAGTCGGTACCAGTTTCTTTGTGATCTATAATATACATCTCAAAAGACACCAAAAAGGAATATATATATAGATGCAGTTTTTTTTTTGGTCTGAGAGTGAGAGATTAGGAATATATATAGATGCAGGTTGAAACTTCATTTTCTGCATGAACTATGAAGTGACAAACTTCAATGCAACTAATCAGTACCCAAACTTGCAAAGATTTACTGAGTAATAGCATGCTCCAAGCATGAAAATTATGTTTCCAATATAATTTCAGAAGTTTGTAATATTCAAATTCACTGATGCTTTCGCCAGATTTTTATCAACGTAGAAATTGGAGAGAGTTTCTCCCACCTTCAAGGCAGCTGCGAGGATAATACGCGAATAACTCGTTCATAAGCAAGCAACTGTCACAAAACAAGAGAGAGCTAAAACTGTTTTAAAAGCATTATCTCAATCAAATTTGTTATCTGCAAAGTATTTACAGAGTTTGCACATAAAATTCAACAGAAAATCACGGATACCATCCACCCACATGAATACCAAGCTAAAAAAATTAAAAACACCCTCATAGCATAAATGATAAATGCAGAATTCATGTCTTTTGAGAATAAGGTGATCATATAAGTTATAACCATTTGGCCTTAAAAGGCAAACGGATGTGATACAAAGGCAAGGTGACATGAAAAAAATGAAATCTAGAGCGTGTGCTTTTATTTCTAACACTTCATTTCTTGTATCTCCATAAACTTATAGATCCAATAGAATTTATGATTAGGATAATAGAGCTGAATACCTGCCTGTGTATCCTGAAAACAAATATTGGAACTGACTTTGGAGATCTCCCAGAAAACTCCTCCTGCAATGGAGGAAACAGTTTATAAATAAAGACATGTTCTCATGTTGAGTGAAAAAAATGAGCTAAGCAAAATTGTATGATAGGTTAAGTCTAAGAACTAGTAAGAGATATGAATTCATAGGAAAGCTAAGGGGTTGTTTGCGAGTTGAGATTTTGGAGGGGAGAACAAGAAATGGTTTGTAGTGTAAATTCAAAATTTAACCCTACAAGCCTTCCCTTTTGGTCGAAACCTTAACTTATAAACAAACCCTAAGAAGATCCATAGATATCTTAGTTAATCCTTATTGAATGAAGTAAGCTAAGGTTGTTGATTTAGCGGAAAGATATTAAGAATCATTAGAGAAAGAAAACTTCGCCTAAGTTACATAGTCAGGTCCCTAGCCTAAACAATTGTGTTAGGTCCTTGATAACCAACATAAAAACTTTGTTGAATCTTCATCATTTGATCCATATAACCGATTTGGGACAAGGATTTGTTGTTGTTGCATATACCAGATAGCATGCGATTTGTGTCATGCACCATTCGAGATTGGGAGTGGCTTCGGGAACAAGACACTCACTCACTTAGTGAAGTCCAAAGAGAGTAGATATATGCAATCTACATAAGAAGAACGGTTATTTCCAACATGTGTGATTTTTGGATCACAGTAGCAACAACACCACTATTGAATGAATCAGACACATGCTTCACCACCAAACAGAAAATCTAGCTGGTTAACAATACTTAACATTTTCTTGGCTTAAAGACATATTACCACAAGCAGTGGTTTGTTACAAGATGGAGCAGTTAAACTTATTATCTAACTAGATCAGCAAGCACAATGCTGCATAAGATGTTGGCCATCAAAACTTTACATGAAGTAAGTAACCCACAACATTTCAGGGGTAATTTAGACTTAAAAGATGAGATGTAAAATCTAAATTCCAGCTTAGAAAACCCATAACTTTATGAACAAATAATGTAATATATACACCAATAATTAACAATGGTAGAAAGCCAAGCAACATAAAAACAAAATTTAGTGTTTGCTTGTGTGTAATTTCTCTATATTAAGCATGCTCCTGTTTCGGGTTCATTTTTATTTTAATATATCACAAGACTGAAGTACTCAAACTTCTTTTCTTTCTTTCTTTCTTTCTTTCTTTCTTTCTTTCTTTCTTTCTTTCTTTCTTTCATCTCTCGATAATTTTCATAGTTTTAAGGTTTTTTTCTGTGAACTTTTGGCTGTAACATCTTAAGCATCATTTTAAGTTGATGACCAAGTTTTACCAAGTGAAGAAGAAAGGGAGAAAATACATTTCTTCCAAGAATTGAGATGCTCATACTAAAAGGTGACTTCATATAGAATGTAACTGAAAGAACAGCAAACTACATTTCTTATTCCTTCCACACAAAACTAATAAAACTACATAACACAATTCAACCTCACAAATCACTTCAGGGAAATTGCAAAGCCTATATTTCTTCAAAACATATAAGAGAATACGAGAATGGTTTCCTCAGGCATTACCTTGTGCTGAAATGCTACCATCTGCATTCCTCTTCATCACACAGAATGTTTTAATCTTTTGAGCACAACTAGCTTATAGAAATTTCGTGTCCGAAAGTATAATGCAAGACCCGCCAAAAATGCAACAAAAGATACAGCTGCCAGGATAAAAAACGATGACATGAAGCAGTGTATTCCAAAGCATGAATTATCTTCTTTATCAGCTTCCTTGTCATAAATATATCCAACAACTTTCACAGAAAGTAAATAAGAACCAAGTGGACTTGCAGCAGCAATAGTGTTGAAAATGGTACCCATATGCCTTACACCAAAAATCTCTGAAGTGATTGTAGGCATCAAGGACCAATGTGCACCATAGCAGATTCCCACCAAGACAGGACCCAAATACAGGTTTCCAGGGAAACCAACAGCTATAATGACATGGCCGAAAATCATCGTCCCCAGAGTTGCTGCCATCAACAACGGCCTTGGCCAACCTTTTCGGTGCATCATATAATCAGACACATAGCCACCTCCAAAACGGCCAAGAAAGTTCCACATACTCCACAAGGACACCATATTATTAATCTGTATTGTACTATAGCCAAGTGATTCGCCAATTTGGCTCATGTTATTTATCATTGCCAGCCCTGATCCCAACCCTGATATCATGGTTACAAACAACATCCAAAAATCAATTGTGCACATAGCTTGCAGGAGGTTCATTTCTTGTTCTTGGGGCAACATGTCATCTAAATTTAATGGTACCTGCCCTGCATCACTAGGCAGCTCTTGGTATTCCGATTGATCCACCGACGGAGAATAACTAGATGATGTGATTAGCTTTTGGTTGTCTGTTGAAGGGGCCCTCTCGAACGAGAAGGTGTGCGCAAAGTTCCGTGACTCTTCCCATTGAGCTTTAATGGCAATGCCGTAGGGGAGTGCTAGTAGAACCATTAGCATTACAAATGTGAGCATGCGCCCCCAAGTTGATAAGTTGATGAAGTTTTGTAAAATGATTATGAACATGAGATAGGCAACAATAATCACAGTGACAACTGAGAAACCGTTCAAATGCTTCTTGTAATTGTTGTCACACACTTCATAGATCCTCACCAAAAACATAAGCAGTAAGCAAATGAAAGAAGGTAAACAAGCAAGCATCAGAATGTATGCGGCAGGGTCGCCATCAATAAATGTGTGATACAGTTGAATTAAGATTGCTCCACTGAGTCCAAGGAAGCCCTGATCAATAATGAAATGCATATCAAAATCTCAGCAAATACCAAGCAAATAGCATAATTAATTAAACGGCAGAAGTTAAGGATGTTCTAGAATCCTCAAAACTCCATCTTGATTAGGAAAAGGTTTTTGAAAAGCAATGTGGGTCAAAATATTTATGATAAGTAATGTGTTAAAGGAAGGATCAACATATTATATCAAGTGTTACAACGAACTCAGTCAACTCACACATTATTAAAAAAAAAGAAAAGTATAGGTAACCAATAATTTTCTAACCAACAAAAAATAGAACATCTGAAACTATTGCTTATAGAACATCTACAATAGAAACTATAGAACATCCGAAACCTAAAGCAACCTCAGCCAACTTCAGCCAACTTTATATTTTTTTAGAAACATAACATCCGAAACTTAAAAACATAGAACATCCAATTTAAGTTGTTGGCTGATGTTGGCTGAATTTTTATTGGTTACCTAGCATGATGAAAAAAAAAACATATATACAAGGATAAGTTCACTATTAAATCATTCACTAGGTTATAATTTTAAGCATTTATTGATCTGAAGGTGTATGGATTCTTACTTTTTAGTTTCTAACATCATAGACAAATTCAGTAGGGATAAGTTTTATACAATAAGAAATGAGTTAATGTAATAACCATATAAGTAAGCAAACCCTACTTATTAGTTAAAGATTTACCATATTAACTTTTTTTAGAGCTCGATTCCATTTCAAATTCAGACTCCTTAATGGCTTAATGCTACATATATATGTAGTGGATGAGCCTTACAAGAGGGTCCAATTAACTTAAAGAGAAAGCCTGTGGTGGCGAGTATAAGGGTGACCACCTTCTAGAATTCAGTTATTTTCAGTTAACATTCTTTAACATTAAGCGGGAAAATAAGATTCATTTCACACTCCAATGCCCTGATTTCACAATTAGCTTACAATGTTTAATTTCTATTTCACAGACTAGAAAAGTTTTTTCTTTAATATGCTGCCACATAAGCAATCTTTGCGACGAATTGATCACTTTTTTTTAAAAAAATTATTTATAGGAACACATGATTGAAATATAATATTGCATAAAAACTAACTTCATATAACAATTAGATAGAGTTCATATGAACCTCAAAAGTTTCAAATTGAGATAGCAAATCGCAAGTGTCCATATTGAATTTGAATACTGAAGTGAAAAAATTGAGAAAGTATAGTAAAGTGATAAGTGGATCATTATTGAATTCATAACTTACAAATTTTATCATACCTGAACTCTACTATTTTAATATAAGACTTATTAAAACACTTGTATTGTCAGTTTAGCAATTTTCTTACTTTAAATACCTTGTTCCCTCAACATTGCATAGTCAACAAATAGATGTTCAGGATACTAATAAAAAGATCATGCTGATGGATCGGTCTTCTAAATTGCTATTCAAAAATGATATTTTGTGGATCAAGAATCATCCACCATATCAGTCATTATATTTTTCATATAAATATATATTTTGTTTCATGAATTTAATTTTCATGCGCCCCAATCATATATTGTTAAGATTAACAGAAATATTTAATTTTCAATCCACTCTTTCAAAAGTCATATATATACAGTTACCTAATTGAATAATCTTGTAAAACTCTTTAAACTTTCATTACTTAAATTAAAACTAAACTCGTTAACTTTTTAACAACAACAACAAAGCCTTGTCCCACTAGATGGGATCGATTATATGGATCATGCGACACCATTGAATTTTGTCATTTGACTTTTTAACAAAGTGCATGAAAATAAAATTCTTATGTTATATACTATAGACAAGTCAGGTACACCATGGAGTACCAAATTTAGGATTTACAACCGTTGATTGAAGGGTTATAAACTTTTGAAGGGTTATAAACTTTTATATGTTAGAATCAATGGTTATAAACCTGAAGTTTGATACTCCAGGTGTACCTCTAACTTGCTTCTTATACTATATACTTTATATTTTAAGAACGTATACAAGTGACTAATTTTTTTCATGTGAAGTGTAGATTTCTATTAGTAATTTTTTTTTTTTATTGACATTTCTATTAGTAATTTAGTTGTGTAATGTGAGCAACTGAGCATAGATAAAATACCTTCATGATGCCCACAATGGTTCCACTATATTCAGGGAAATTCCGCAAGCCAGTCACAACAGTCGTAGTATTCAAGAACGCCTGACCGTTAGCTGCAAGCCACGCAAAGAAGCACATTACCCAAACCGGCGGCGTCCCAATCAGCCCAACAACAGCGGCCCACATGAACAAGAAACCCACGAAAAGCTGGACCGCCCCAGCAGCCAGCACCACCCATGGCCCACCCAATGAGGCCCACCTCGACTTCCCCTCAAAGCCGGCCTCACCGCCACTCCGGTAGGGGGTAACGGCAGTGTAGAGAAGCCCGGAGAGGATGCCGAAATTGGCGCCGATATCCTTAAACACCGAAACCGTATCAAGCGTTGATTGATCGTAGCCTTGCGAGGACTTTAGCACAGGGGAGTAGATGCTGAAGGTGTACGATGCACCGCAGCTCCACTGGATCATTATAGCTGCGGCCGCACCGGTCCACCGATTTAACAACCACTCCGCCATCGGATCCGTCGTCCCTTCGGTACGCTCTTTAATTTCCTTAATTTCCACGGCGGAGACGGTGGTTGTTGTTATCAAATTGCGATTGCGTGTTCATATTATATAGAGATACGTTTGGGCTTTGAAAATATGGAAATCTGCAAGAAAAGAAAACAAAGTATTTGTTATTATCCGCATGGGAGTAATGGATTATTAGTTTATTATTACTGTTATTTCTATTATTAGTTGTGGAGTTAAACGCTGTAGCAGGACATTATTGTTAATTCATTAATTATCATTAGAAAGTTATTCCGTATACAAGTTGATGCTTTACCTTATTGATTATAAAAAATTAAAATAAAAAAATACAGGAAGCACGTTTATATAAATCCCTTATTATAAATGTGGGGACCGTTTCACGCTAAACATCTCCCACATGATGAATGATTCCCACAATCATGGATGGAGCGCAGCCCCCTCTTAGCTGCAGACTACAATTACAATCACATGATTTCCCTTCCTCTTTTCTTTTTTTTTCTAATTAAGAAAAATTTAAATTATTTGTTAAAATTTTTGTATGTTACCGATAAAAAAGAATAATTGTTCTATTTTTCTGTATCACATTTATGAACTACGTGACTCAAAAGCAGGTTGTGTGAATAAGTTTCTATGGATTTTGAACAATTATTGAATTTAACTTTGTTATAATAGATTTCAGTCATAAATTCTAGCAATCATTTCATTAACAATTATTTAATTCAGAAGATATCATACTAATAAAAATACATATTATTGTCAATTATATTATAGGATGATGTTCCCGTATTTTTCTCTATTTTCTCGGAATACCATATGCATCTTATTACAACCACTGAGATTTATATTAAATAATATATGTGATGAAGATTTTCATTCGATAAAGATATTGTAGACATTCAACTTGAAAAGACCACAAAAAGCCTACAACTGCTGGTTCCTTTCTTCAGTTTGGGACGGATTGAAAAGTCCTATTTGCCCTTATTAACCCAATATGGACTATTGCATTTGCATCATACAATACAAAAACTTATGTTAGGCCAATTTTTTTTTCAAGTCATGGGTACTCTCGTCGGCTAAACTTAGTCTACTGTGGTTTTTTTTTAAAAAATCTTTTATTTATTTTTTAAATTGGCCTCTCAATATATGTGTTAATGTGTTCATAAGATTGAAAGAATGGAAAATAATATTGGAGTCCTTACTTTTACTCTCTTTTTTATTTATTTAAAATCTTTTAATTTGATTAAAATTTTAAAATTATTATTTTCATATTTTGCTGACAAAATAACAAAAATATATATTAGAATTGTTTCAAGTAATTTTAAAATAAATTCAAATTATTTAATTAAGAGATAAAATTTCAATTTACAATAATAAAAGGATTTTAAAAAAACAGTTTTGCTATTTGAACAAGTGATTTACTAAACCAAGTGGTTAACCAAGTGATTTACAAAAACAACCACCGTTCTCACTCTCTCATTAAGAAACACGTGTTTACACGCGTTTAGAAACTGCACGCCGCCAAACACCTTCATCTTCTTCTTCGTCTGCATCTTCTTCTTCTTCGTCTGTCATGTCTTCTTCTTCTTCTTCTTCTTCTAGATCTACATCTTCTTCGTTTGCCATGTCGTCTTCTTCTTCTTCTTCTTTTTCTTCTTCTTCTCTGGTTTATGTTGTTGCTGTTGCTGTTTTTGTTGTTGCTGTACAGAAATAGAAATCAAAATTGTGCAGAAATATAAAGCAGCATTGCGCAAAAATATAAAGAAGCATTGCGTAGAAACAGAAACCAATAATGCGCAGAAATATAAAGCACCATTGCGCAGAAACTGAAAGCCATAATGCGCAGAAATAAAACCTTCTTCTTCTTCTTCTTCTTCTTCTTCTTCTTCGCAGAAATATAAAGAATCATTGCGCAGAAGCAGAAACCAATAATGCGCAGAAATATAAAGCAGCATTGTGCAGAAACCAATAATGCGCAGAAATAGAAAGCACCATTGCGCAGAAACTGAAAGCCATAATGTGCAGAAACATAAAGCAACATTGTGCAGAAACAGAAACCAATAATGTGCAGAAACAAATTATTGGAAGTTACGTACCACTCAAATGTACTCCATCTTCTTCTTCTTATTCCTTCTTCCAAGTCTGC
>JASCZI010030447.1:57516-67741 GCA_036250425.1 Stylosanthes scabra | reverse complement strand
ATTTTATGTACCCCAAGTGTATGGCTCTACTTTAATATGAAAATTTTAAGGATGTTTAGTTTTATTTGAAACCCTTATGTTATGTATATATAAAAAAAAAAAAAAGTCGTGACAACTAATAATGATTAATTATATCCGCGGTATGGTTAATCAGTATTAGGATGTTACAAATCCTATTAGCAACAAGCAGTAAAAGCACTTCTAGCCACCAAATACAACAAAAATATCAAGAAAAGAGACTTGGAAAAGGGCGACCTAGTGCTGCGACGAGCTGACATAGGAGGAAAGAATGCTGCCCAAGGAAAACTAGGAGCAAACTGGGAAGGCCCCCTACCGGGTGGTTGAAGCGCTTGAAAAAGGCGCCTACAAACTCAGCACCGTCGAAGGAGGCCAGGTTCCGAGAACTGGCACATATCCAACCTCAAGAAGTACCACATGTAATTGAACGTAGTAGCATGTACTCTTTTTCCTTCCATCTATTATTTTTTTCCCAAAGCAAGGTTTTTTGGATGGAAATGTTTTAACGAGGCATGTAAGCGTTCCGGCCACACTGGCCGTCAAGGTTAATAAAACACACTTACTTATTCTTTAAGAACATCTGATTTTACTTATTCCTCTCTTATTGCAAGTTTTACTTCGCCATCATGCATAAAGATGCGCACAACGAAGAGCAAGAGCATTTTTCAAAAAAAAAAAAAAAAAAAGAAAATGCCAATCAAAGAGCCCGGGAGGCCTATTAAAAAGCGGCATTCAAATAACCCAAAGGGCAACACTAAAATCGGACGAACCAAACTCCGCCTCTCCATCCTAGACTGATTACCCAAAGGGCACATAAACATAGAAAGCTTCACAAAGATTGAAAAATCAAGCAAGGGGAAGATATATATGCAAAAAAAATAATAAAGTCTCACGAAAAAGGGACCCAAAACAGAATATTCAAAAGCCCCAGAAAAAGGGAGATCCGAACAATACCAAGTATTCAAAAACAAAAAACAAAAAGAAGTGTCAACAATTTACAATTTCAAATGGGGCATCCCCCACCTTCTCCCGCCACAACCTCCTCCATTTGTTGCTCCGGTAGGACTTTCGGCTGCTCCTTGGCCACGTGCTTCGGGCGGTCCACCACCACAGGCTCCGGCTGCCCCTGGGTCTCAGCCTTAGGATTATAAATCCTTTTAGCCTTGGGATCCCAGCGAGTGTCCAGGGTAATCATTGAATAGTCAATGGCCAGATTCAAGTGGCGAACCTAGTCCATCAAGATCTCTTGGACCATTTCGCTAGTTTCCTCTGCCAAGGACTTCCACTCATCACGCCAGTGTACCGCGGCAGCCTCAGCTTCATCCAGTGCCGTCTGCTTCCCTTTTAAAGATTGAGTAAGTGAGTCAACATTCTTCCTTTCCTTCGCCAAAGCAGAACAACAAGACTCGAGCTCAGCAACTTGCACCTTAGCCCTCTCCTCCACCTCTTTCATGCGATCAAAAGCAGAGAGACGCTTACCCTCAGCACGCTCCAGCTCCTCGGACAGCGACTTGATCTTGGCATGTAGAAGAGGGGCGGCTAAGGCAGAATTCATCTCTGCAGTAAGCACGTCCACTTGGTCTTTGGTGGTAGCCAGCTCCTTCTCCAGTTACACCTTCGCAACAAAGATATTCTCCACGCCAACCTAACAAAAAGCAAGAATAAATCCAGCAAAAGCAAATAATAATAATAATAATAATAATAATAATAATAATAATAATAATAATAATAATAATAATAATAATAATAATAATAATAAATAATGAAAGACTAAGCATAGAAAGGGCATACCTGAAGGCAAGCGGTAGGAAATGAGCAGTCCGAAGAAGTTGCTCCGGAACTAAGGGGCCAAGAATCTCCCGGATAGGGCCATTCGTAAGGCCAGCATCCAAAGCAGCCCGGAAGTTGTAATCCGGTGGGAAAGCGCGATCGATGAGATTCACCTTATGCTTCCAAGCAGAGTCACCCCCAAAGCAGCCTCTTCAGCGGAAGCCTCCGAAACCTTCCCCTTTCGCCTTTTCTGCCTCAGGTCGGCAGCCAGATCTTCCCTGGCGCCCTCCTCCCTCTCCATGGAAAAAGGCCTGGCAGCGGTG
Organism: Stylosanthes scabra; assembly: GCA_036250425.1. NCBI lineage: Eukaryota > Viridiplantae > Streptophyta > Magnoliopsida > Fabales > Fabaceae > Stylosanthes > Stylosanthes scabra. Next base: position 65,630 of record JASCZI010030447.1, on the reverse strand, counting down.
GCATTCGTTGGCTTCCCCCCGGCCTTAGGGGCGCTCGTAGAAGGAGCCGGAGGAACCGAAGTAGCTGGAGTAAAAGCTGAAGCAACCGGGCCGGATGCCGAGGCGCCGGAAGCAGCCGTTTGAGCCCTGGAGGACGGAAGGATCGAGCGAGGACCCACTCCTTCCGCCTCTTTCATCTTCTGCATAAGGCGGTCGAAACGGCTCTGTTTTTCCATGTCCTTGAGCAAGCTATCTGCAAAGTCACTATCAGAAAAATCCCAACACAAAAATTGACAGTAAAGAACATAGACATAGCAGCAAAAGTAAAAGAGTAAGAAAATACCAAGAAATGTCCCAACATCAGTATTGTTGTGATCCAAAATCCAACGACACTTGAAGTTATATTTTTTTCCCAGCCCGGCGGGAAGAGACTGAAGGAACTCGAAAGCCAAGGTTTCTAAGGGATCCAACATAGTAATGCGAAAATCCCCCACCTCAGCATTTCAATACACCAATGGAAAGGGTGTACCTTCATTATCCATCCAGAACGACCGCTTACCAGGGAAAGGCAGGACCTTGAAGTAATGTCATTTGAACTCTTGAATGGACTCTTCAAAAGAGTCAAAGAGCTTTCGACCTTGGTAGGCGCGAAAGGACATAAAACCCTTTCCGGGGGTAGGAGCATGCAGCTGATAAGTGTAAAGGAAAACACGCCACGACGACCGAAAGCTGAAGTGCAAACACACCTGCTCAAAGGTGCGAAGAAAGCCCCACCCATTGAGATGGAGTTGGCTAGCCGCCACTCGGCACTGTGACAGAACCTCCCTCTGAAACTCTGTAAAGGGAAGCCGGACGCCTAAACGAGTAAATAACTCCGTATAGACCCACAGAAAGTGGGTCCTGTCTTCCTGAGCCCGGAAGGGTAACCGGTTGGAAGGACCAGCAGCCTCCAGCACAAAATCCCCCTCGGCCACTCGATCAACCGTCAACCTCATCTCACGGCGGAGCTCGGGAAGCATATCGGCTTCCACTACCGAGGGCTGAGTAAAAATTTCCTCGTCAACCCAACCATACAACTCCCTCTCAGCCACGGAAAGCACTCGAGGGACACAAACATTTTGACAAGACTTCTTCTTCGCCATTTCTCAAATAACTTAAGATTGCAAAGGAACGCAGAACGCACGATCAAAAAGAAAAAAAGGAAGAGAAAAAGAGAAAGAGAACGAAAGAAGAAGAAACGACAAAAGAAAGCCGAAGAAGGGAAGGAAGAACAACAAGTTGGAACAAACACAAGGAAAATGGCGAAACACCCACCAAAATATACACTTAATCAAAGAAACGAAAATGTAGCACAACAAACAAAAAAGATGAAAAAAGAAAGAAGGTACCCGTGTTCTAGAAAACCTTGAAGGAGAAGAACGCCGAAGCTTGAGCAAGAAAACGCAGGGAGAAGCAAGAACGCACGGAGAAAGGGAAGGCGAAGTGAGAAGTAGAAAAGAAAAAACTCTTGAGTCTCCAAAAGCTTCTTAAACACGCTTTGGAAAACTCAAGGGCAAGTAATTAATGGGACAGTTTCAGAAAGTTTGAAAACCGGACCCCCTCAAAAAGTTAATGAAAAGTCATCATTACCCTTCGACACATCAGCAAAGAAAAAGGAAACGTCTCCCCTTAATACTTAGCCTTTAAAGGACACGTGGCATCCGGAAGAAAGAAAGCCGGAAATTCAATCGCCATTCACAAAGCGATCAGAAATCCTGCAAACTTCCCGGAAGATACCAAAGGAATTTATCTCGCAAGCTAGGTCCAAAAGACTCAAGCTCCCGAGTGGGAGCAATGTTACGGACCAGCCTCGAGGCCCAATTCTTAAGGAATAAGGCCATCAATGAGTGGCCCACAAGGAAAAAGAAATCATCTAAAAACAGGAAAGATATAATGCAATCATAAACAGATTCCCTAAGGATCTCAATCACCCGAAGCTATATATAAACAGGGGGCATCACCCCCTCAAGGTACACATTTTCTTACCCTACCCACCATATTTGACCTAGAATCCCATAATCTTATTTCTGGGCTTCTAGGGCTATTCACCTTCATATTAACCTCCTTCTTCGCCATAGTTCTCGATTACGCCGAAGAGCTTGTCCACCGAAGGCACATCTTCTTACCTCGATCATTGAGGCTTGGTACCCCATTCAAAGTTCTTTGGACAATCGTTAAGGAACCCAACCTTAACATATACTATATATAATTGTGATATTAAAATTGAAAATGATACAATTTTCTTTTAAAAAAGAGTAGTGCTACGGAACCAATATTAGGAAGTCATTAAGGAGCCAATAAATCCAATCATAAATTATCATCCGAAACAAAATACATTTATCATCTGAAACTAAACAAAATTATCATCCGAAACAACACAAAATTTTCATCTGTAACCTCCTCATTACCACCTCCACCATCACCAACAACAGCATCACCAACACACCACCACCAAACCACAACAACAACAACCACAACCACCTCACCAACACCACTACCACAACCGCAGCACAACCACCATCACAACAACCACAACCACCTCACCAACACCACACCACAACCGCAGCACCACCACCATCACAACAACAACAAAGACAGCCCTTACCAACACAACAACAACAACAACAAAAACAACGAAGAAGCGACCAAGAAAAAGAAAAAAAGTGACGGCGGCAGCGGCGAGCGGCACGGTGTGAAGAATTGGAAGAAAAAGATGACAATGAAGCGATGCCGAGCTTCCTAGCGTTGGCTTGAACAAGACGTTGTTGTTTTTGGTGCCTTTGCTGCCGATGAACGTGTGTATTGCGCCGCGGTGATGGTGGATTTGCAGTGGAGGTTGTAGTGCCGGGGTACAAAAAAGTGGAAGGTGAGTAGTTTGGTGGAAAGAATCAGTGGATGGTGGTTATGGAAGGCGGCGAACGAAGTAGAAAAGAGAGAAGTTGTTAGAAGTGGGGAGAGGGAGGTTCTCTAGGAAAAAAATTGGCTCCATTGACTACCAACAGAAATTGGTTCCATATACTTATTCTTTAATTTAAAAAATATTCTTTGTTATATATAATTTATAAAAATTATATTCTTTTATATTTTTTAAGACTTAAATAACTAGTCATAGTAAATCGATTATGCTTATTGATACACTATATATTTTACCTAATCATATCGATGATGAACACAGAACGGTGCTTATTATGTTTTTTTCTTGAGTCCTAGGTGTGAGATGTAACAAAGAAGAAGAATGTTAATAACCAATATAATTTATACTCATTTAAATATTAAAATAATAATTAGATATAGATGAATTATTATAATTTTCAGTCATCTTTCTTAATTAAATCCATACATTAACGTTTTCTTGTAAATTGAATCTAATAAAGGGTCAACTCAATGTCAAAGAGGACAAGACTTAAAATTCTAAACAATTACAATTTACAAACTAAAAGTAAAACTCAAGAATTTGTTGATCACCCTATTGTCTAACCAAAAGTGATGAAAACGACATTTGACACTGATTACTGAAAATAACAATATAATGAAGAACTAATTACGAAAGCTCATATCCCTTAAATCTACGGTGGCTTGGATGTTTTTCTATGTTGGCGAAAGTTATTCGGTACGAATGTGATGAATTGATATAGATATTAAAATTTTTTTATAATATAAATTTTATATTTTATATCTCATAAAAATTAAAATAATATATAAACATGAGTTATTATATCTTTTAAATAAAATTTATATCTATACTATTTATATTTATATGGTATAAATTTTTAGTTTTACATAACGTTAGAAGAACACGTTCAAAGTTACTAACACGTCAGCAAAATGACATACAATCAAACTATAACAAGAACTAAAATGTCCAATGATTGAAACTGTTGAAAACCGATTTAGTAATTAAGAATCATCAAAATATCTCTTAGTCCTTTTTATAAATGATTAGGGATGGGAATAGTTTTTACTCTTTAATTATTTATAATTTATAGGGATTTTAATATCTAAAAATTAACTTAAATTGCATAAAAAATCTTCATATATGTGAGTAGTTATTTTTAGGAAAAAATGCATTTGTAACTTCCACATTTTTAAATAATATAAATGTTGCATCGATCTTTAAAAGATACTAAAGTTTCCTCACTTTTGAAAAAAATAATAACCATGCTTTTTTGTTGGTCAGACTCATCAGATGACAACGACTAATAACAAAATCGTTTATCCTATCATTTAGTCTTAACAAAACTCACATCTTGACAATGTTATTACACACTCACCTTTAATTAGACGTTAAGGCAGATTGTACTGTCAAGATGGGATTTTTTATGAGAAATAAATGGCAGGAGAAAAGATTTTGTTTTGACTATTGTATAAGAGCTTCACAATTTGAGAAGAAATAACGTCGTTTTTGACATATGAAGTGAGAATGAATTCATAATGAATATCGTTGAGTCAAAACGAGACCCGTTACAGCTACACAAGTATTTTTCGTTAGTATTTGACGAGTTAGACCAAAAGAGAGACATAATAGTCCTATTTTTTTAAAGGTGAATAATACTCTAATATTTTTCAATCGTTTTATTTAAACATTTTTCCCCCATCCGAGAGCAGCGTTTGGGTCCATGTTGTAATTATTTCTCTTTGCTTTTTCTTTTTATACTCTTGAAAGTTAAAATTCTCACCGGTCAGTGACAAACTGAAAACTACAATATTTCATTTAGTGGTTTAATTTAAGTCTTTAAGACATGCAAATTAATGAATTATTACGTCATTCATAAGTCACTTGTGACCGCATACTATCATGCCTCATTAATATTTTATGATTAAATTACTCTCTTAGTCTTTATAATTATATTAAATTTTCAATTAGGTCTATATTTTTCTTTAATTAAATCGTTATACCACTACAACATTGTCTCTGTGTACTGACGGTTATTATCGACGGTTATTATCGACGGCTTTATGGACATGGGCCCTACCGACGGCTCAGCCGTCGATAATAATATTATCGTCGTCGGTAATATGTTCCAAGTAATGCACGTTTATGAGGCACTGTTTACCGACGACTAAGCCGACCGTTGGCCGTCGGTAAAAATAATGATATTTTGGCGCCAATTGGCGCCACGACGGCTTAATATTATAGACGGCTACACCGTCGCCGGTGTCGTGGCCATTTTAAACGTTGTTAATAGTATCGACGGCTTAGCCGTCGATAATATGATGCAACGACTTAGCTGTCGGTAATAACATAGAGAAAAAATATAGGCTCCCAATCACCGTCGATAATATGATCGACAGCCTAGCCGTCGACGATCTGTCGATAATAATATTAAATGAAAATTCGAAATTCCCATCGGTAATATTTCTTAATGAAACGCAGTGTTTGAAGGGGCGTCGATAAAAAAAAACACGCTGTGTATCGACGGCAAACCCTGAAAAGGTAGCAAGCCCCTTCTTCTTCCTCAGAACCGCAAACCCTCTCTCTCTCTTCACTCATTCTCTCTCTCTCCGCAGCCCTCTCTCTCTCTCTCTCTTCGATTTCTCCCTCCTCCAACCTCCGTTCAGAGTTCCGTTGTTGCCATTGTACTCGGGGTAAGTCCCTCTTTCATTTCATCGTTTTAGTTTTTCCGTTTTCGTTAATTTTCTTAATGCCATTGATGCTTTTCTTTGTACCTAATATGTTTGGTTAATGTGTTGGGTGAATGCTGTTTTTTTTTTTTTTTTTTTTTTAGGGATAGCGGTTGCTGAAGTTGCTTCTGGTGCCGCTGGTGGGTGGGGATCGTACGAGATTGTGAGGTTTAGGCGTTGCCCACATTTATCCCGACACTACGGTTGGTAATCTATGCATTTTACCTAGCATTATTATATTGGACACTTTTAAATTGGAATAGTAATAGTGATTAAATTATTCGGTAACCGGAATAATTAAATGAAAAATTTTATTGAATGTTTAGGATAGAGACTTGTACACGTAGGATAGAATTGTAGAATGGGAGAGGAGAATGAATCTGTGCGGGGGCGTAGAGATCATTCCGGTTTGTTTGCTGTCGAGATTGTGTGTGTTTGCTCTGTATTTAATGTGGGGAATAAGGTGAATAGAATGGCTAGGTTTAATCAACATTAATTGCATTGTATATTAATTGTGTGTGCAAATTATATTTGTTTTGAACCTTTGAATTCATTTGGGGTGTTCTAATTAGGGGGAAACTCTGCCAAAATTTTTAAAAAATTATAGAGTAAAAGAAGGGATTAACTAAAGTGGCTTAAAAATTTTACAAATGTAGGAAAAATCATACCACATATTTATGGAGCAAGATCGTTCGTGGATGTACGATAGGGTGTATTCAAATAGAGGGGGACTTAAACCATCATTCATAAATGGATTGGACCAGTTCTTGGCCTATTGTATGAGCCTTGATGACTATGTTGGTTTTGGAAAGATTAGGTGTTCGTGTACGAAGTGCAAGTGTACGAATTATAAAACCATTAACGACGTAAGCGTAGATGTGTTGAGGAAGGGTTTCATGCCGAATTATAGAACATGGGTACAACACGGGGAAGGAAATTTGGATGACCTAACTAGGTATGGGCTTGGTGGATATGATGCAACTAACGAGGATCCGTCAATGAACAGTTGGAGTGACAACGTAGTTAGGTATGAGTCCATGGTTGCGGATCCTTTTCCAGGACTTGAGACATTGGAGGAAAACGATGAAGAAGAACACCATAAACCAAATCCCGAAGCACAAAGGTTATACAACTTACTAGAGTCAGTGAGGAAGCCGCTTTGGGAAGGTTCGGTATTTTCTCAACTCTCAATTGCGACTAGAATGCTAGCCATTAAGTCCGAAATAATTACTCACAGCATGCATTTGAACAAGTGTCGGGTCTGGTAAGAGAGGTGGCCCATGATGCTAGCGGAATTCCTAAGAACTATTAAGAAGCAAAAAAGCTTACTTCTCAGTTGGGTTTGAAATCGATTAAAATTGATTGTTGTGTCAACGGCTGCATGTTGTATTACAAGGATAACGAGCAGTTAAGCGAGTGTGTGTTCTATAACTCACCTAGGTATAATCCTAATAAACGCACGAAAAACATTCCTTTCAAAAGAATGCACTATTTGCCACTAATTCCTAGGCTTCAACGGTTGTTTGCTTCAATGAGCTCAGCTCCTCACATGAGGTGGCATTACGAGAACCATCGAACTGATGATGTCATGACACACCCTTCTCATGCTCTTCAGTGGCTTCAATTCGATCAGAAATACCCTAGTTTCTTAGCCGATCCCAGGAATATTAGACTTGGTCTTTGCTCCGATGGGTTTGCCCCGAATTCTAACTTCAGCATTCCCTATTCTTGTTGGCCCGTAATTGTCACCCCTTACAATTTTCCACCAGAAATGTGTATGAAAGATCCTTATCTGTTTCTAACGTGTATTAGGCCCAGACAATCCCAAATCCAAGATTGATGTGTACCTTCAACCCCTAATAGACGAGCTGATTAGTTTGTGGAATCCGGGAGTTCTTACCTATGATGTGTACACAAAAACTAATTTTAACCTCAGAGCTGCTTTGATGTGGACTATAAATGATTTTGCCGCGTATGGTATGTTGTCCGGTTGGATGACTCAAGGTAGGTTGTCATGTCCTATTTGTATGGAAGATACCAAAGCATTCCAGCTGAAGTATGGTGGGAAGAAAAGCTGGTTTGATTGTCATAGGCGTTTCTTACCCCAAGGTCACACTTATAGGCGCAACCGAGTGTCGTTTAAAAAGAATATCGAGGATCATGATGAGCCTGCTGTCAGATTAAGTGGGGAGGAAACACATTACAGGGTTAGGGATTATCCGAGAATAGTTGACATTGGTCGTCAAGTGCAATTTCCAGGTTACGGGGTTGAACATAATTGGACCAAAAGAAGCATATTCTGGGACTTACCGTATTGGAAGGATCTTGATGTTCGTCACTGTCTTGATGTGATGCACATTGAGAAGAATGTATTTGATAATGTCATTCACACAGTTATGGATAGTGAGAGAACCAAGGATAACCATAAGGCTCGGATGGATCAAGCAGAATTGTGTAGGAGGTCTGAACTTAAA
>JASCZI010030447.1:44318-55961 GCA_036250425.1 Stylosanthes scabra | reverse complement strand
AGCGAAGATAATGGGTCTGCATCAGCAGATTCTTTATCTCCACAAGATGATGAATGACAGTAAAGTATCTAACTTAAAAAATTTCATAATAGACTGTTATGTCCATTGTTAGCTTTTATGCATTAATATTTGTATGATATACTTGAAAACTGTGTTATTAACTTTTATACATAACTGTCAAATTGGTTCAGGACATATGACTAGGGGGACCGAGGTCGAGGTAGGGGGACCGAGGTGCCGGTGGTAGGGGTACACGAAGTTGTAGGGGTCGGCCTAGAAAGATGACCGGCATTCCCCTCTACCTCGGAGAGGCGGAGGCTGAGACTTCGACTCCAGCTACCATATCTACTCCGGTGGTCCCGACACCTTCCTTGGCAGAGGGTTTGCCAGCCATGCGGATGATCCCCACACCCGGATCGAGGGTTCAGTCTTCCGAGACATCGGATGCTCGTACACAGACCACGACCCCTACTGCGACCACTACTCATACCCCTACAGAGGACGACGAGCCTCCCCCTCCAGAGCCAGATCCGATGCCTTGGCCCCCGGTTAACAATCCTTTGCCGGAGGGGGAGGAGGAGGACGTAGCTTTGGAGGAGGAGCTCGCTAGACAGGCTGGTCGTATCTACCTCCGCTAGGACGGCGGTAACTGGTAAGAACATTATATTTTACTTTGTAAATTACTTGAAATGCATTAATTATTTTATCAATAATTTACATATTTTTTATATGAATATGTTATGAAATAAATTAAACAGTTGGAATAAGGTATGCAAGGGCACGACCAAGGTCAGCTGGGTCTTTGAGAATTACTATAGGTGGTTTGTGCCCAGTTCAGCATGGCACCGGATCACGCGGTCCGATTTTGGTGGGACCGTTGGAGGGTAACATTCTCAACTTCTTTAGTGAAACTATTTTGATTTGTCATTCATTTTTAAATCACTTGATATGAATGATGGAATTTTCTTCCTTTTCAGGCGTTTTTCCAGTTACAGCGGGGTTATGAGCACAGGATCTACGAGTCTTGGCGGATGAGAGCCTCCAAGCGACTCCGTGAGATCATGCACGAGATCCGAAACAAGGGGGCGCCTCATGGGTGGATATGAGAGGACTTGTGGGTAGGTACAAATCAAATTTTCTTTCAGGATGCCTACAAGGCAGAGTTGAAGAGGCTGCAGGACGAGCGTCAGGCTGCCATTGATGCAGGAGATCTGGTGCCCCCTCATCGACGAGGCCGAGGTGTGGGCACGGGTAGCGGGCGGCCGCAAGCGGGGGAGAGTTTATGGGATGGGTGTGGTTCCCTCCCATAAATACCCACCGCACTTCTCAGATCCTGACGACGACGACACCGCTAGTGGCCCACCCGACCTTAGAGAGCAGGTTACCCTGCTCAACAGGGAGATTTCGCAGCAGGCGGAGGTGCATGCTCAGAGCTTAGCTGCTGTCGAGGCCATCTGCGCGGAGAAGGTGCGGACCTTGGAGTCCACCGTGCAGACGCAGTCGCAGGAGGTCTCCGACTTGAGGAGAGCTTACTCAGGCATGTACAGCTTCCTGACTCAGATGCGAAGTGGCGCATCCGGCTCAGGTTCGATGCCAGACATGCCTCCCCCACTGCCTCCACCCCCACCACCGCCTCCTGCTCCGTCATAGATTCCCCAATCGCAGCCTGATCAGACCACCAGATCCCCCCACCATGATGATGACACTGACTATATTTGACATTTTTTATTAGTTTGTTTGTTTGTATTCTTTTTCTGGGATTATTGTTATATTACTTCGTTCTTTTATTGGATTTTCGGACTTTTTAGATTTATATTTTATTTCCTGCTTTATTTAGTAGATAACTAAATTAATTTATTACATGTTAATATGAGAAAAAAATAAAAATAAAAAATTTAAACCACAGGACTATTACCGACGGCCAAGCCGTCTGTAAAATAATATAAAAAATTTAAAATTCTACATTTTATCGACGGCGTAGGCGTCGGTAATAACACTTGTTTTTTTTATGCCAACGATATTTTACCGACGACTATTAATTAAAAATAAATAACGTAAGGAGAGTATTATCGACGGCCTAACCGTCGGTAATATTAATCTATTTTACCGACGGTTTATCGGGGCCGTCGGTAATAATTACCGACGCAATTTATGGTCACGCAATATTATCGAGGGCTTGACCGTCGGTAATAGTAATTTACCGACGGCCTGGCCGTCGTTATGGCCGTCGGTAATATTAACGCGTCTTGTAGTGTACGATATCTAATTTTTTAATTAAATTCCTACCATGTCAAAAAAGATAAATTTAACGCAATATTAACTTAAAAATATTTTTTATTTGATGAAGGTTTGTGTAACAGAATATTTCATTAAATTTATTTATTTTTCATAGTACAAATCAAATTGAAAAATTAGATATCGTATAAAAATTTAATTAAAAATAAAAAATATAGATACCTGATTAAAATCTATTATCTATTATATAATATTAAAATCGGATTTATACATTTAATGATGGAGTGCTAACATGACATACTCTCGAGAGTGTTTCGCAATTTATTTTTCTTGAATTATTAAATTAAATCAATTAATGAATCAACATAAATATTATAAAGTCAATGAATTAATTAATATCACCCATTAATATATAATCTTGCAATTTTTATTCTCATAATACTATATTTTAATAAAATTATTAATATCATTTTAATATTTTATGTCAATTTTATTAATGTCAATTTAAAATGATATATTTTATTTTTTTGTTTTTCTAAAAGTTATTTATATGTTTTTTATTAACTTTAGATTGTGCGAGAATATGCTAACAATAATATGCCACATAGTTATTTAATTTAAAGTAGATAATTAAGATCGTCGATCAAACGGGTTAGCTCGAGCCATTTAATAGGCCTACCGCTTAAGCCCGCCTTATTCATAGGCTATAATTTATTTCCGAAAATATTAAGCTCTAATTTTATACTCTAAAAATAAATATTTGGACAAAATATATTTTTTATAGAAAAAAATATTAAAATATGATTAAATTTTAGTTTAGACTCTACTACGATAAAATATTTAAAAGATTAAAAGAATTATTAAATAGACTAGCACATTTAGGTTTTATTCCAAGAGATGTCTCATTTAACCGAACATTTGTTCTAGGTTAATTGAGCTAATCCGTTTAGCTTGTGTTTGGGTCTAACCTTTTGAGAAAAGTCAGTCCGTTATAGACAGTTTGGGCTGACTAGATAGGTTCTTCCTATTTTGACAGCCATATACATAATCTATTTATATATCTTTAGATAATCAATTCATTTGATTTTCTAGCTATGAAAACTCTTAAAATTTTCATAAATGTAAATTTATTAATAATTATGTTGTTTTATTATATTGAATTTTTTAATTTATTTTCATTTAAGGTGTGTGTATATTTAATATGTACGTTAGATTATATTAAATTATATTTGAATTGTATAACACAGTATTAAATGTTATTGAATTATATTGGACTATGTTATATTTTAATTTTAAATGTATTATATGTGGATATCATTGGGTTATCCATAATTTTCTTTAAGATAATTAAATAGTAGAGATGTCAAACATGCCAACGTGACTCATTTAAGCTCGTCCGCTTAAACTGCAGACTGGTTTATTTAATTCTATTTTGTTCGCAATCTAAAAATTTCAACACGACCTGTTTATGGCCATCCAACGGGTTAAACGAGTTGACTAATTCAATTTCTTATTAATTTTTAAAAAATTCCAATTTTTAACTCCACGCATAAAAATTTAGACCAAAAATGCCATTTTCTTTTATTTTTGAAAAGTAAAAAATAAACAGTCAACATAATTCACCATTGTTCATCGATTAATTAAGCTCAGTCCATTTAGCCCATATTTTTAATGGGTTGGTTGACAATTTGGTCCGTCTAGAGTCAACCCGACATGCCATGCCCTAAATAGAGCGGGTTTCTTAAACGATTGAATTAATATGAGCGGGTTTTGGTATAAATGTTTAGTTCTATATGGGTACGAGATGGATATGAGTAATGATTGACCCACCACATTACCTGCCCTATCTCTTATAATAATAAATATAATTTAATTTAATTTTTCAAAATTTATGTATAATTTAATGGTTATTTTAATAATTTAAAAATTTTTGGAGGCTATAACTAACCTTTTTTATTTTCCAATCTTATTAAATATTTTTATTTTCATGTATATACCTGTGAATTTTTGTATAGGACAAGTATATATACGTGTTTGAATACAGGATAAAAACTTAAATATCTGTGAATAATGAAATGGGTAATGAGTGAGGCAATACATGAATGTTCAGGATAGGTATGAATATTGATTATCCATTTCGACCTGTCTCATTGTCATTCTTATTAGCTGGCTTAAATTTTTGAAAAAAAACCCACATGTTTTAGACGGGTAAACGGGGTTAATCTGACGGATTCGATCAATTTTGACGACGATATTAAATAAATACCCATGGTAAAAATATGCGAAAACAGTAACAAGAATATTTTTTTATAAATGAAAAAAAAAAGCAAGAAAGAAATATATGCCTTCATAATACTTATTATCATTCTTACTCACAAATTATTTGCTAATTTAATAATTTTTTATATATAACTAATAATAATATTAAATAATTTTTTAATTTAAATTTAATTTAATCTTTTGCACAGGAAAAATATACTGGTTTTGATAAAATTCTAAGATCAATGCAGTAGTTAAATCATATTTTATTCTTCGTAAAACCACTGTTTACAAGACATAAATAATTGTTGGGAGTGTTTTTTAATTAGTTGACAGAATTACAGAAACACTTAAGAAAAAAGATGAATCAATATATATGGATATAAACTTACAATCAAAAGCTCAGGTGGTATGATCTGATCTGCCTTATCCTGAAACCACAAATGAAAATTTTGATCATCATTAGTAGTTTCTTTCGCGTGCGCATCAGAATCTCACCAAACAAACATGATTGTTCTTACCAAGTGAAATACAATTTTGAATTCGCCGTTGACCTCTTTACAATTATAATCGGAGCATTTTTGTTTATGCCCTACAATTAGTATTTTATTCATAATAAAATGCAAAGACTGGCAATTTTGCAAGCAAGGAAATGGTTTTCGAGAAGCTTGTCGAGCTTTTCTTCGAACCCTTTGAAAGTCTGCGTAGTTGGAAGTGGCCCTGCTGGATTCTACACTGCCGAGAAGGTAAAGGTCTATCCTTTATGCTTCATGAATTATACTTCGTGTCAAAATTTGAATTTTCATACTTGGGTTTCTTCTTTTAGATGTTGAAGGCGCACCAACAAGCACAGGTTGATATCATTGACCGGTTGCCCACGCCTTTCGGCTTGGTTCGCTCTGGTGTTGCACCCGATCACCCTGAAACAAAGGTCTACTATCACTGCCCTCACTATTGTTAATTTCTTATTGTTATTATTATATGGTATCCACTACTTTTTCATTGTTGATTTGATATATGGTAGTTGCTACTTTTTCATTGTTGATTTCATGGTTTGATAATATATTTGGTCAGTATGTGATGCTACTAGAAACTGATATCAGCTACCTTGGATTTTGAGAGAGACAGAGAGAGATAGACTAACTGTTTTTGAATTTGAGGTCTCTTGGGTAACCGATTGTTTGGTGAGAGTAACTCCATTGAACTTACTTTACCAGAAAACTTGCAACAGATTGTCATCAACCAGTTTTCACGGGTGGCGCAACATGAGCGATGCTCGTTTCTAGGAAATGTGACCCTTGGGTCTAGCATTTCTCTCTCTGAATTACGCGAACTCTATCATGTGGTGAGGTTCTGGTTTTACATTTGCTATGTTCATGGCAACGTGTTGGTGTAGTTGATATTTTTCACTTGCACCATCTTTTTCAATAATCATGTTATGCATTTGAGCAGGTTGTCCTTGCATATGGTGCTGAAAGTGACAGAAGTCTTGGTATCCCAGGAGAAGTATGTCTGGTTTTATTTATTTACTTTATGTGAATTCAGTATATACTTTGCTAGAATTTCATGCATTTGATTGGAATTTCCTTTGGTTTAATGCTTATAGTTCATTTATCATGCGATGGTTATGCATTACCTGATAGTATGAGTTTACTTTTTAATACTCTTATATTTTTCTTCACAGAATTTGAAAGGGATACATTCAGCTAGAGAATTTGTTTGGTGGTATAACGGGCATCCTGATGGACGAAATCTTGATCCAGACCTGAAGAGCACAGATGCAGCTGTAATTCTTGGTCAGGTAACTTTGTCCTGTGGATTCTTACAGTGAATACATTTTATAGCAACGCCCAGTTAAGGTTTTGAAGTAAAAGGTTCAATTTTATTTCAGGGAAATGTTGCTCTTGATGTTGCCCGTATTCTTTTACGTCCTACTGCAGAGTTAGCAACAACTGATATTGCCAATTATGCTTTGGCTGCTTTGGAGGAGAGCTCTATCAGGTTTGTAGTTGCTATTGAAGCAGCTGTTAATCACTTAATGTTATTCATATTGCAGTTTTTATCCCCGGAAAAAAAAATGAATCTGTAACATAAGCAAATATTGTAGGAAGGTTTATTTGGTCGGAAGACGTGGTCCTGCCCAAGCGGCTTGTACTGCAAAAGAACTGCGGGAGGTTCTTGGTAACTTTTGCATCCCTTCATGCACAAATTATTTAGCAATTCAGTGATCCCAAAACGCTCCTAGAAAACCCCCCTCAGTAAAATTCTTGTAATAAAATAATAACCTTTTATAGATTATCATAAATCCTGATTTTTAACCATTTCAGAACATAAAGACTACATTTTGAGCTCTTCCACCTTAGGCTAACTGAAGCTTTGATATCTATTTATAGGTATTCGTAACGTTGATATATCCATACAGGAAGTGGATCTACGTTTAACACCAGCCGATGAGGTATACTATGCATCACATTTTATTCATTAATCACTATTTTTCCATAATCTTCATCTGAAAAAAAAGATGCATTTGGATTTTGTTGCCACTTTTATGGTTATTAGTATTAGAAATATTTTCTAATATTTGCTGTTGTGTGTTTGAACACTTGGATTTTGATGCTATCTATGTCTTGATATTGTCAATTGGTGAAGGAAGAACTTAAAAGTAACAGAATAAAGAGGAGAGTTCATGAATTGCTATCTAAGGCCGCCACAAAACCCAGAACTCCTGGTTTGAACCAACGTGAACTTCATTTTGTGTTCTTTCGTAAGCCAGTTAGTTTTCAAGAGTCAGAAGACAGAAGTGGCCATGTTTCTGGTGTGCACTTTGAAAAGACAGTTCTTAAAGGTAATTTTTATTTTTCCATCTTGATTTTGTTAACTTGAAGTTAGGACTATACAACATGAATCAAGGTGATTATTTAAATATAGTAAATAGTTATATATTGGCATATATGCTTAGCCTCTCTTGTTTAGCCAAGAGCAGGTATGTATACAGCTGCGCTCTTCTAGAATGCTGATAAAGATAAACCTTACTTGAAAGCCTTTCTAAACCATTAAACTATTTATTGTGCAATGAATTGATTTTAATTAGTTGCCTTTGTTTTGCAGGTGATGGCCCTGGAAAACAGACAGCCATTGGCACTGGAGAATTTGAGGATATAAAATGCGGGTATCATCCTCTAACCGGGAAATCATATTTTGGGAAATCATATAAAAATACTCGGGTTCCTAGTTGCTTTGCATGAAATCTTTTCTACTGTTATTAAAATATAGACTGGTTACGATACTTCATATCCTCCATAAATTGTAAGAGATTGACATTACGCTCTGTAAATAAATGATTGCCATAAAAAAAAATAATGTGAGTGTACTCACTGCATACATTGCAACCTTCTGACTTTTTTGTAGGTTGGTACTTAAGAGCATTGGTTACAAATCAGTACCAGTGGATGGCTTACCTTTTGATAATAAGAAAGGTAGAAAAATAATTAATGCTTTGGATCCATTCACTTCTCGTGTCAATACGTGTGGAACACATTTCTTTTTGGTATCTTTCAGACACTAGTAAAGGAAAATTTGTTCCTTGGTGTACATGTCATCTCACAGGGCCTCATGGTTGTACATGTGTACATTTCAGGTATAGTTCCAAATTTTAGGGGCCGGGTGTTAAGGGATGCGTCAGGGGATCCGACACTTCTTGAAGAGGGCTTGTATGTTTGTGGTTGGCTGAAGCGAGGACCAACTGGGATTGTTGCCACAAACCTGCATTGTGCTGAAGAAACTGTACGTGACTGTGTCTTGGTTTTCCATTCATCATGTTTGGAAACATAGTTGAATAACATCAAATATAAAATTAATTTTACTTTTTTTTTGTAGGTTTTGAGTATATCCGAAGATCTTGAAAAAGGAGTGTTGATTTCGTCATCCGCCTCACCAAAACCAGGTAGAGACGGTCTTCTCCAGCTCTTACATGATAGAGATGTGAGAATAGTTTCATTCAGTGATTGGGAAACGATAAACTCTGAAGAAAAGAGGCTTGGAAGTTCAAGGAACAAGCCTAGGGAGAAACTCTCCACCTGGGATGAGCTACACAAAGCTGCCCTAGATTGAATTAATTATTTATACATGGAACTTTATTAATTTTAGATTGATAAACATCTTAACTTTCACCAGGATCACCGGATAATTGAAAGGTTTTCATGATACACACTTGTTACTGAGGTCATCCTCTTATTTGTTGTGAACTTGTAACACCATGTTCATTATTTTAAAAAAATAGTAATAATAGGAAAGGAAAGGAATCCCTTTTAGCTCAAAGTTTGTCTAATAGTTGCTGTGATATCTGCTTGCAGAGCTTGCTCATTTGGATTCCATTTGTCTTAATCTTTGTCTACTTATAACTCTTTTTCCCCCTTAAAATATAGTTAATCACCATTTTATATTTGCAGTAACATATTTAACAAAAATCAAGTTGATGTTTTATTACATATGGCTGAGTGAATGGTTTAACATAGACATATTTTCTTAAAAAGGAAAAAGAAAATGGTAAGTGCTAAACTAAAATCAATGTATACATATAAAAAACTAGAATATCCCAATAACGCTGCCTTTTTGTTTTCAATTCTTTTTTTTTTTTTGTTTTTTTAACTATCATCTATGGAATTAACCGCAGTGGATGTAGACCATGTTCCATAGTGAAATTATTGTCTCAAGATATCCTTGCTTCCCTGAATGGTTAGAGTTGTTTCTAAGTGACCCACGTTGGCCATAACCCATACACAGGCTGCTGCATAAAGCAAGGCTACGCCCTCGTGTGTCACGTGTTATGTTTGATTGGTATATATGCTGCATTATTTCCAAGTACACACCATATAACAACGGCGTTTTTGATAATTCTTTCTCTCCTTGCTGCACTTTAATCATCTTAAGCTTTGTTGGGATATGGTAACTAGTCTAGTAGTGGTGGTGGTTTGATTGGAGGAAAAATTGAAGAATATTATTATTGAAACTTATCACTCAATTTCTCCACTTTTTCTTTGTTAAATGGTTAGTATGCTAGGAACCATAGCTTGACAATTACTTGCATGCATGTCAATTGTCTCTAAAGTCAAATTCCACCAAGCACTTCAAGTGGCTAATATTCAAAGCCTCCAGTTACAGAATATAGCAGGATATCTATTGCTGTTTACACTCCTCCATGGATATAATATTTTAATCAACTATGTCAGTTAGTGCTTCCAGAAAATGAACAACCAACAAAATGATTGCTACAATTCAAGGAAAATAAGATAATTGTGGATGTTCACTTCTGAGGATCAACCAAATTTGGTCCTTCTATTATGTTACTAATAAGGGTAGATGAAACTTCACTATTGATGTTGCACTCATCACCTTTGACATTCTGATGTATGAACAAATAAAGTTGTTTGGTATAACATTACTTCCATCGTGGTCTTGTGTGATATGATTTCCACTCAATTTATGCAATCAGTACTCAAGGTTAACTTCCAGTTTCTGAATGCTAGGTCCATGTTTGTTGATATCATTATATGGGTACTTTGAATTTATCTGCTACAGATTCATGAATGTTTCTACAATCACATAAAGAGATTGTTCTTTCTTCTATGCTACTATATATTGAAACTCCGGCTGTCAATGTAAAGGCACAAAAACAATGTGAACCGCTGCAGATGCTAGTTACCACTGAGATTCAACTAATTAATTCAATGCCATAATGGTTGACTGATATGGACATTTCATTCTGTCTAGCATGCTTGCGGCATTGAGTCAATAAGTAGTGAAAGTGTGAATACACCATCTTTTCACTTAGTGCTACAACAGTTGGTGTTACTTTCACACACTTTACTGAATTATATTATATTTATATGTGCACTAAATATGTTGTTTCAACATTTATCATCATTTAACTATAGTTCTCCAATCCCATTGCTATGAGACTATTATATCCTAACAAGAAGTGATGAGATCGAAAAGTAATGGATTGGAACAAAATGATGTAAAATCGTTACCCCAGATAAAATATCTGGAAATATTTTAGATTCAAATAATGTCTTCTATGGGTACAAAAACTTGCAGAAAAGGTCTCTTAGCTTTGTAGTAAAAAAGCTCTCTTTCTGTGACAACCAGCAGTGGCAGTGTATCATGATTCATGATCAGGACTTAAAAGTTGCCTGACATTCTTTCTTTATATGGTACAATGCTACCCTTCATCACTAGCTAGCCAATCAATAAAGCAAATTTAATGAAACTAAAGAAAAGTTAGACTGTTAGAGAGAATTTTCAAACAAATCAAGGTTCAATAAAAATCACTGAATATTCCCAGCCACAGACATTTCTTTCCAGCCACATGCTAATCCAAGGTTGCCACCGTCTATAACAAAGAAATCAAGTTTAGAATAATATCTTTTGGATTATGTTATTATCTTTTTTTTATATATATATTTTAATTTTACCTTGGTAAACAGCAAAGAATTTCTCTCTTGTCTTCATTTAGAAGTTACTGTTGATGAAAAATACCAAGTCATGGGTCCAGGTGAAAATATATAGGCACCTGATTTTGAGATTTTACATGTGGTGATGCATAAGTTTCAAGTTAAATCAAAGTACATAGGTAGGGTGAGATGAAGATAGAGTGGCAATAATTCATGCATGAAGGGCAGAGGCAGGGTCCCATGCATGCTGATTGAAATGCAAGTTGGAACACATTGAAAGTTGCAGGCTTTTTGTTAAGGGTATATATCCCACTAACATGACAAGACCCTCTCCTGTAGTAAAAGGATGTATGGGAATTCCATTCAGCACAAACTATAACTAATGACTTGGTTAGTGCTTGGAATTGGATTGCACTGAATATTTGTGATGAATTGTGACTTACAATCTTCCCCTTTGTGCCCACACTATGGAATAATAGGAGCTAGACTCCTATGGAGTAGGAGGACTATTGCTATCAAAATAATAACTACATAATAAAGTCTCTCTCTATAGTTATATCATTACAAGAAAAAGAAAAAACTTGCAAATACCAGAAAACGAGTAACCGCAATTTTTACAGTGTTTGGTCCTTGTTCCCTTTTGTAGTAACCAGCAGTAACCGTGCAACTCATGATTTCACTTAGTTTTTTTTTTTCT
>JASCZI010030447.1:22525-44308 GCA_036250425.1 Stylosanthes scabra | reverse complement strand
TTCAAAATGGTTTGGCATTTTCTGCACCATTACGTTTATCTCTCTAAATGAACCTTTTTCTGCACAACATCATTGCAATCTTTTAATTTTTGTACTCTATCTGTGACACTCGTACACACACAAACACAAACACAAACACCTTATTAAGGCTTTCTCGGATTGGCATGTTACTACAGAGAGATAACTCAGTTAAAGACACTATTGATGGAAAACCCAAAATGAGGAACTATACAGAACATGAATGGTTCACTTTACCTACTACTTTAAATCTTATAAGCTAAAAGAATTCAAAATCTGACACAAATTTCTATTCTGTCAAAATGCAGATATATAAAAATCAATTTTCACACAATTTCTATTACTCAACTAAACACAACCTTATAGTGAAACTATTTATTAGGTAATATTATGAAGTTTTTAGATTTTGACAATTTTCTTTTTCTTTCTCATCACCATCAACAATATGAGTTATGTAACAATTTTCTTTCTCACATTGTGGCCATATATGTTGTAAATAGATTCTCTTTGATGATGGAAGGATGGATAGCTATACAAAGAATATATAATTTTATTTTTTGTTTATAGTAGAATTAGTTTGTAAATATATTCAAGGCCACCCATTCACACACGCACATACACATTTACATACATATGTAGGCTCATGTATGTGTCTGTATATATATGGTTGTTTCTTATTTGGTGAAAGAGCATCTTGATTGTGGAGGAAGGTAGTGAAATGGTGGGGCATGAAATGCAGAGAGTGCCAAATTGATATAGGATTATGATAGTCCATTTAAGACTGTAAAATTAACTAAAGGACTCCATCCACTACTTGATGTTAAATCAAATCCAAGATGGGGTCAAGGGGAGTCTTGTTTTAAAGATTCATGCTGTCTCTTACCCCTTATCATCTAGTATTTTGTCTGAATATGACACCCATCAAATTCACATTTTCGACTTTAATATATATAAGACTTTTGTCGTTCGAGTCTATCCACTACTCTTTGAGGCTGCGTTTGGGAGAGAGACTGAGACTGAGAGACTAAGACTGGGGGACTAAGACTGAGATACTGAGACTAAAATAGGTTTGTGTATTGTATTTGGTTTAAAATTAATTAGAGATAGAGACTGAGAAATAGAGATTAAACTAAATTGATGGAGCAGAAATAAATGTTAGTATTGAAAACTATAATATTGATGGAGGGTATTTGAGTAAAAAAATATTATTAAAATTTCAGTCTCAGTCTCCAGTCTTTCAGTCCCTCCAATTTGGAGGTACTGAAAATACTGAAATTCTGGAGACTGGAACTGAAATTTTAGTTCCAGTCCTCACCAAAAAAACACAATACTGAGAACCAGTCTTTCAGTCTCAGTGTCTGGAGGGGAAACTAAACGCTGCCTGATAGCTGTAAATTCTCCCTCTTTTCCCCACTTTTTCAAAACAAAACAAAACATGAAACTTTGTAATAATAGGTTAAAGGGTGATCAAACAGTTAGAATAATTATTAGTGGTCTGCTTAATCATTATTTGCTCTTGTATGTCTTAGAAAAGATTTAATGCATTAGATTCTAACATTATTTATTGTAACATATTCGATGGAAAAGCTCAAAAAGGATGCGATATATATGGTGAGAGTGTGGAATAAAAAAGATTAGAAGAGTGAGAAGTGCGGTGGTGGGCTAATAGGGAAGGGGACGACTTTTCTTATATGATAGAGTGCCACGTTTGGGTTACTGCAGGCAAAGTGCATGGCACATTGGACCCATATATATTCCCACTATCACTATCAAACTTAATTACTATTACTTTGCTTGAGCTTCTTCAACACAACTTATCAAAATTATTATTAATTAATAGTTACCAACATATATATAGGGTCTTTGAGAACTTGCATTTGGCAAATTTTGATTTCTTGTTAATTTGTTTATTAGGCGGTTAGGCCTCATCTCTCTCTCTCTCAATTTTTTGTTTGATTAATAATGGTGGATTACAATTTACAACTTCATTCTACATTTAAATATTACGATACACAAAGCAATATGCTCTGTACATCATGTATGTGTGTGCTTGCTTCTTTTCTTAATATATGTAAACAAAAAAATTGGAAGTACATATATAAATACTGCTCCCTCTCCCTAAAGTTGCATGCCTAGTTCTCTCTACCCGTGTACATCCGCTATATCATATTTTAATTCATTCATTAATAATACTATTGCCACTATTTTGAATAATATATTTTTTATTATTTCGTACGACATATTTTCAGCTCCTTATTATTTTAGATAACTTCTTTTCTATTATTTTAGATAATCTATTTTCGTATAATTTTTATATGCTGTATTTTTTTATTGGCTAAGTTTTACTAATATTCTATTAATTACGTAATAATAATAATAAAAAATTAAAAAATCAATACATTATGACCAATAGAAAGCCAATACATAATTACGAATGATAACTCATATAAATTTTGAATGATAACTTAATTTTGGATATATAAATTATGAATGATAACTCATATAAATTTTAAATAATAACTTAATTATTGACTCTCTAATGATTTTCCAACGTTGATTCTATAACGCTATTCAAATAATAATAATAATAATAATAATAATAATAATAATAATATAATAATAATAATAATAATAATAGTAGCAAAGTCTAATATATATACCATGAGGTAAGATTGTTTGGAACTGAACTAACTGTGGTTTGTGTGAAAATTATGGTAAGTGGAGACTCATTGTCACGGTGTTAGGAGACAACACACAAATGCTCCCATTAGGATATATGACCTACATTATTTTTTTAAGTATTAATTAAAACCAATATAATCCATCTCCATTTATTCGTGCATGTCTCCTTGACTATTGAACTTTTTTTATTAATTAATTAATAATTAATTAAACGGAGGCGATTTATTAATGTCTCAATCCACAATATAGGAGTAACTAGCTAGTTAAAACTTAAAACTCAATTTGTTGTGTTTTCGCAAAGTTTTTCTCTAAGAATTTGTATATGTAATAAATTTGTCCTCAATTAAATTTAAAACTAAAAAGTATATTTAATTCAATTATACAAAAGCTCACACATTAAATAAGTTAAAAAAAAAAAATATAGGTAATTAATATTTTTCTGACCAATAAATTAATTAATAAAAAATAAAATATTTATAACCATTCTACAATTAAAGCTATGAAACATCCAAAACCTAAAGCAACTAACAATTTATTAACTTTGTATTTTTTAGAAACAGAATATCTAATTTAAGTTGTTGGCAGATATTGACTTAATTTTTATTGGTTATCTAGTCTTGTTAAATAAGTTATTATATATTTATTATATATAAATATATGTGTTGTTTAATTTATTTTTAATATTTATTTATATAAATAATTTTTTTAAAAATATACATGTAATATAGTTGTATTTTTCTCTCTGAGATTAAGATCATCTTGCTCATTTTAAACTGTATTGATATTGGTAGTGAATTTTTCACTCAATATATTAATGTTATGATTTCGCTTCTGCCAAAATTTGTACATGGCTTTTTAATTTGATATCAGTTTAATTTAAGCATCCTGGATAAGTACAGGCGATGATGAACAAAACATGGCAGTGTTGCTTAATTCTTTGTTTATTAGTTATTACTTATTACTTGGGCATAGAAATTCACTTTTCTTCTATTAAAAACGGGAACGGAGAATTTTATTAGTGGATTGGTCAAGTTCTTTCTCTGATACACTTAATTAATTACTTTTACAAATTAATCTCAACGTAACGGCGTTTTGTCTCCCACCAGACCCCTTTTTGTGGCGGATTAATCTCAACGTAACGGCGTTTTGTCTCCCCTATACTCATTTTCTTGGCATATAGCAGCCTCCCACTCCTTTGATTATTGCAAGAAGATTAATACTAAAAACACTTATTAATAACTTATATTAAAAATGATAATTTACTAATCAAGTTATTAATTTTTTTTATAAGATTATAAAAAGTAAGACTCTAAAATTACTAATTTACTTGTTATATTAATAACAAATAATTTTTTTAAAGAAATGTTAAACTATATACATAGTTTTTTGGCATTAACATCCTTAAATTCTTTATACTTTTCAAGAAATAGGAGTAACTCCAATTTGTTAGCCAGGGTGCAGTGGTTGTGTTGGATCTTGCTGTCTCCAAATTGTAAGTGTAGCTTTTTCTTATTTGCTCGAGAATCCAGGAAAGCAGAGAGGAACAGGAATAGCATATAAGCCAAGAAAATATGGATTCTGGAGCATGTTTTGTGTGTATGGACATTGATGAATGATGATTTTTCTTTTGTGGCCACATGAATTAATCTTTTGGCTTTTTAAGTGAGACACTCTTCGTTCCATCATTTTCTAACCATTCCTTGCTCCCTCTTTCCACTTTCCACCCCATTCATCTCCTTTCCCTCCCTCTCAACTAACAAAGTTAATAGTTATATATTGCATTATTTATTTCTTGACAAGATATTTTATTTATTTATTCAACCATTTACAATTAAAAAACGGGACTACTTTTGCTTGTTAATTTATTTATTTACTGCATTATTTATTTATTTACTCAATGGATTATTGGCATTAATTGTAAAAAAAAAAAACAAATTAGAGAAAGTATGCCGGATACTTTCTGTGGGTTGTCGGAGTGGTTGGCAACAAAAAAGATTCACTCGAATCTAATAGAAAAAAACACC
Organism: Stylosanthes scabra; assembly: GCA_036250425.1. Lineage (NCBI taxonomy): Eukaryota > Viridiplantae > Streptophyta > Magnoliopsida > Fabales > Fabaceae > Stylosanthes > Stylosanthes scabra. The sequence continues at coordinate 39,584 of JASCZI010030447.1, read as the reverse complement.
AAAGGAACACAATCTTGATCAAAGAATTTTTATATTCATATTTATAAAAAAAGAAAGAAACTAGAAAAAAGCAGAAACAGTTCCTAATTCTCTTTTGTAAACCACATCCTCGTTCTTAGTTAATTAATAATGATAATGATAATGATGTTCTCAATTTTTAATATTTTATAATTCTATTTCAAAAAATACTTTTTTTCTATTATATTTTTTTTCGACAAATTAATAATTAATTCATCGTAGATTTAAATTTATTTAAGAATTTGACATTAAGTAATCACATTATTTAAAAAGACGAAGAATTTAAAACTAGTTATTGTAGTTTACACTCAACAGCGCAGGAAACAGAGAGATACAGATACTACATAAATAAGCCAAACAGAGTGGAGTGAGTTTTACGTACGAAACAGAGAGAGAAAGAACACCAAAGCTCTCTACACAGAAACCAAACAAGCACTCGTAAACTTGTGCTTCTGCTTCTTCTTCTTTCCCATTTTGTGATTACTGCAACGAACAAAAGACAAGAGTTGGTTTCATGTCTGCAGAAAAGGGGTATGTAGGGCTGGGAGAGGTTGCTGCAATGGAAGATACCATTGGCTTGAACCTAAAAGCCACTGAGTTGAGGCTTGGCTTGCCTGGTTCAGAGTCACCGGTGAAGACTACTACTAGTTTGGGGGCAAAGAGGGGTTTCTCAGACGCCATTGATGGGAACTGGGTTCTCTCTGGGAATGGGAATGGCAACCAAAGTGGATCTGACTTGGCTTTGGGTAAAGATGCTTCCTTGTTCTCTTCTCCCTCTGACAAAACCAACAAAGACACTCTTCCACTTCCACAACCTTCAAAGCCTGTTCCTGCTGCAAAGTACTACCCTACCCTCTTCTCTATTTTAAATTCATTTTTAAGCAGATAACTTTGTATGCAGAATTGCCCCTTTTAATGTTGTTTAGTAATTTAGCCTGTTGTTTGGAATCAGTGGTAGAGAAAGGGGATATCTTTGAAAAAAAGTTTACAAGTTAGTTAGTTGGTTGAAAACTTGAAACTTGGAAGTTGAAGGTTGAAACTTGAAGCCCTCCTAGTTTCATTTTCCTGCTGTAGCCAACAATTTATGGGCTAACTGCTTCACAAGGCATATATAGTAATGATAATGATATAGTATAATTGATTGATTGATTCTTATGTATTGTGAATGAATCAGGGCACAAGTTGTTGGATGGCCACCAATCCGTTCATTCAGGAAGAATTCAATGGCTACTCAGCCTCCTCAAAAGAATGAAGCTGATGCAGAACCCAAACCTGGATGCCTTTATGTCAAAGTCAGCATGGATGGCGCCCCATACTTAAGGAAAATGGATCTCAACAATTATGCTTCCTATAGGGACCTCTCTTCAGCACTCGAAAAGATGTTTAGCTGTTTTACTCTCAGTGAGTTCTTTTCTACACACTATCACTCCTTTTCTGTTGTTTGTTATGACAAAATTAACTTCATAAGTATGAGGATTTAAATTGCATGGGAGGTTGGGGTATACTTCTACAAATGAAGGGAATTAAGTCATTTGTAATACTGCCTTAGTACACTTAACACGCAAGTAGTTTCATAATCATAACACAGGATCAAGCTAGTTGGCTTCAGTAAGAGTGCTATGATTACTTTTAATAATTCTCTAGTCTCTACTGGGGAAAAAGGAAAAAAGTCTTTATATGGTTAATTGTATTTGAATCATGTAACTGCATATCCATCTTCATTCGTGTTACAGCTTCTAATGATGCTTTATTAATGACAAGTTCAGGTCAATGCGGCTCTCATGGGGTTTCAAGCCGAGATAACTCAAACGAAAGCAAATTGAGGGATCTCTTGCATGGCTCAGAGTACGTGCTCACCTACGAAGACAAGGATGGCGATTGGATGCTCGTCGGTGATGTTCCTTGGGAGTAAGTGCATCTTTTCTGCTTTGGCTTTTAGGAGAATGTCAATGCATTATTTGTCTGATGAATATCAGAGTTTTTAGATATATGATATTGATGGGTATTTCCTTCTGGAATGATCTCACCATTGTTGCTTGCTTCAGGATGTTCACTGACTCTTGCAAGAGGTTGAGGATAATGAAGAGTTCCGAAGCAATTGGGTTAGGTAGGGCCAAAGTTTCTTATAATAGTTCTTTTGCAATCTCCACTTTCCTTCATTTGCAACAATATTCACCATCCAAATTGGAATATGGAATCATGGTTTTTATTTTTTTAATGTATAAGACTGTTGCATTCCACTAACTTAAATTAGTTGCATGGTGTACTAAATTCTTCCACTCATGTATCTATGTTCTGATTCTTGCAGCACCTAGAGCCATGGAAAAGTGCAGAAGTCGCAATTAGCACAATGTTATTCTCTCTTAATACAAAAAGAAGCATATGATATTATATGATACCCTTTCTTGTTCATGCTTATGTAAAATTCCACATTTGACATTGGAGTGTCCTAAACTTTTTTAAGCTGGCACCATATATATTGATGGCATTGTGTTAGGTCTCTGTTGTAGACGTCGTTTTAAGGTTTCTTAGATTTGTTTCCCTTGTCTTGTATCAGTTATTAAGGCATGTAAATTTTGTATTACTCTAGTAATCTTCGAGTGAAAATTTTGTTTGTCATCATAGGCTGTTTGTAATCATTTCATGCTTTACAAGAATGAAATAGAAATTAACCCACGGTGATATACTCATGGAATATATTACAGAAATTTTGTGGGTTGGGGTTAATGGCGGTTGATTTTCAATAGAACAAAATTTATCATTTTTGGCCTAAGGGCTAACATTCTAAATACTAAATACTACATTTTAAATTCTAAATCCTAATAGTATAAAAATAAGGTGTTGGCTTAAAATATTTCTTAATCATAATAAAAAGTATTGGAGCCTATCATTTCTCTTTTGGACGATCTTCAATCAAGTGAACTGGAGTTTTCATCTGTCCACTTATATTCTTGTTATCCACGTCTGTGTTCCATCAAAGTTGATCAAGATTCTTTCCTGTTTATTTTCTTTTTTTTTTTCTTCTTGCAAATTGGCATTTTACTTTGTCTCAGTTTGATCAAGAGGTGTTAATATGCTTTGGAAAAAGTAGTGTTGAATTATTATTTCTTGTTGTTGACAATACTATCCGCTTTGTTGATTCAGAAAGCAGAACTTCACAAAAACAAGAAAAAAATACCAAAATTATGCATAAAAGATTCGAGCGCTAACAAAAATAACTATCCATAACTAAAGGGAATGAGTTTTTTATTTATGAAAGATGAATTTCGTCTGTCAAAATTATCCAAACTGTAATGTTAATTGATGATGTTTGAATAGTTTTGACAGACAAAATTCATTTTTTATTAGTAGAAAAATCTTTTCCATTATTTATGAATAATTTTGTTAGGGTGCGAATCTTTCGTGCATAGTGTTAGTAATTTTTTTCAAAAACAATTTAAAGAGAGACCTCATAGCTGAGACAACTTCCAGTAGCTCCCATCTGAGGTGCAAGTGCAACCCACTCATCCTTTTCCCTCATATGTCTCGTCAGAGCTGCCATTAATATACATAAAGGCTGGAGGCTAAAGCCCAACTATTCTCAGAGATACTATAAGGCCCTAATTACCAATATAATTCATTATCTTACTTCTACTGTATCGCGTACATAGTCCTTTATGCCAATAATATATTGGGTTTAACAAAAATCCACAACAGGTCACCATCTAAATAAATCTTACTATTGTATATTTGCATGTGCAAAAACCCAAAGCTGTTACTTGTGCTTGATGTTGGGATGGCAAACCGGCTAATCAGACCAGTTTTGGGGGTCTTGCAACTCTCTCTTTTCGTGCCTAACTGCATTTTAAAAAAATAAATTAAACTCAATAAGCATTAAAATTCTATAATTTCCCAAACATTTCGATAAATCTACAATATCTAAGTTCCCAAAACTAGAATTTTTATAATTCTAAAATTTCTTATACCATTACAATAATTTTTTTTTTAAAAAATTTATCTATAATTGCAACAAGAATATCATGTATTCTAAAATAAATAATCTTAGATAATCAATTTTTTTAGCTAACATCAACCAACATTTTATAAATTATTTTTTTTACCCTATATTTTAAATCATACCATTAACTCTAAATACTAAATTATAAATTTAAATCTTAACATTTGATTGATGTTGACTAACAAAAATTCGCTGAAAAAAGTTACACTACTACGAGAGATAATCCTAAATCTCCCGTTCAAATAAACATGAATATTGAATATGGTTTAGAAGCTCTCCAAGGATCTACTCCACAATGTTTGTGATGATAACATGATTTATATTTAGCGTTGATGCCATAATAAATTACTTTAGAACTCTAAAGAAGTTGTATGAGAGATACAGAAATTAGGAAAAATAAATAGGAGGATTAGTGGATGAATATGAGAGAGATAACACTTTGGAATAACCACTGATGATTTTAGCGACTAACAAAATCAGCCCCTAATTGCAACTGATTTTACAACTAATCGAGTTTTTTATGCCAAAAAGGAAGATGCTACTAAAAAAACGTGTGTAAAAAAGAAGGAAGGATTGCACCGAAGAGTTATGATTATGTACATAGTTGCATGAATAATTAGTTAGTAATTAAGACATTTAGATTTTTCCTTTTTTGTGTCCATAAAAAAAAAATGTTTGGTAAACATAAATTTTGAGCCATAGGTAATCATAGGTTTTTTTTTGAGTTTTTTTTAATGACAAATCACTTCTTTAATTAAGAATATATTCTATCACTATTTCTTTTTTTTGACAGGTAAATAGGTAGCTTTCATTCATGAATAGGACTACTAAGGTCCAAAAAAGCCAAGTTACATATGTTAGTTGGTGCATCTTCCATCCATACTGAATTTGGATTGATAAGAGCTAGTTGTGCCAATTCATGAGTTACCCTATTACCATCTCTGTTGACATGGGAAAAAATTACAGATCTAAAAGATGAAATTAAATTCAAGCAATCAGAGATAAAGGTTCCAAAATAATTACTCCGAGACTTATAATTTCTCAAGTTTTCAATAACCTCTATGTTATCAGATTTCAATATAATGTCCCAGAAACAGCATTCATGGGCCTTTATCAAACCCATCAAACATGCTAGAGCCTAAGCCTCATGGCTCTGAAGAGATAATAATTCCTTGCACGTGGCAGACATTAAGATGCATCCCATTGAATCTCTAACAACCATTCCTATCCCCACCAAACCTCCTTGATTGCAAGTGGCATCGACATTTAATTTTACCAAATTGCTGGGAGGGCAGATCCATCTATCAGAGCTCTTAGAACCAGGCGTGTGGAGGCTTTGATGAATTCTTCATGTTTTATGATCGCCATTTCCATTGCCTCACATGGGTTCTTCCACTTGTCTTCGAAGAGGCCTCCATTTCTGGTCATCCATAGAGTCAGCAGGCTAGTGCATAGAAGACCCTGGAATGTGGGGTTTAATTCGTTGAGAAGTCCTTTCAATCCAATTAGCTAGTGGCATTGAGGAGCATTGTGATGTAAGGATTGATAGCGGGTGATGGAACCAAAAGCAATGGGCAAATTCGCATTCCTCGAAAAGGTGATTTTCTGACTCTTCCTTCTTCCAGCATCGGGGGCAAAGAGCTGTGCAATTAACACCTCTTTTCTGTAGGTTTAAACGAGTAGGCAGAGCTTTGTTTAGAATCCTCCAAGTGCAATTGATTGCTCTAGGATGTGCTTTGGCTTTCCATAATCTCTTCCATTTCGGTTCTGCAGGATCAGTGGATATGGAGCTTCTATTCTGGAGTGCTTTCAACTTCATGAATCGATGGTAAGTATCCCTAACTTTATACTCACCATTTCTAGTGAATTTCCAGTAGAAAGAGTCTTCTTGGTTGGTTACTGGTAGTGGTATTTGGAGGATTTGATCTACTTCAAATTTTAAAAAATTTTCTCTTATTGTTTTTGCATCCCATCTTGTGCCTTGGTTTGTCATGAGGTCCCTGACTAGAGCATTTTCCCCCAATTGTGAAATTGAGCTCCAGAGCTTGTGCTTGTTTTGGTTTGGAATCCAAGGTTGACCCCAAATCTTGACTGATCTCCCATTGCCAATTTTCCAAATTCCACCCATTTCTAAGACTTCTTTGGATTTTAGGATGCTCCTCCATGTGTAGCTAGGATTGTAACCCACCTCAGCCTCCATAAACATCTTTCTTGGATAGTATCTACCCTTGATAACTTTGGCTGCTAGAGAGTCTGGTTTCTTCATGAGTCTCCAACCCTGTTTAGCAAGCAAGGCCTGGTTGAACGCTTCAAAATTCCTAAAACCCAAGCCCCCTTCGGATTTACTAGAACAAAGCTTGTCCCAGTTTACCCAGTGGATCTTTTTTTCACCATTTTTGCTTCCCCAATAAAACTTTCGAATCATCGTATCTATATGATTGCATAGGCCAATGGGAATTTGGAAACATCCCATTATGTATGTTGGAATTGCCTGAGCCACAGCTTTAATCAATGTTTCTTTCCCCACCCTTGATAAACACTTTTCCTTCCACCCTTTAAGCTTCTTCCAAATTCTTTCCTGGATGAATTCAAAGACCTCATTTTTGGACCGACCTACAAGAGTAGGCAAACCCAAATATCTAGAGTGTTGACTCATTGCCTTTATCCCTAACCATTCTTGGATAAGCGTTTGTCTGGTAGTTGGCACATTTCGGCTGAAAGAGATCTCTGATTTCTCTAGGTTTATCCTTTGGCCAGAAGCTTTTTGGTACACACTTAGGACATCTTTGACTCCCAAAATATCTTGATCTGACGCTCTGGAAAGACAATGCTATCATCGGCGAAAAGGAGGTGATTGATCTCCGGAGCTTGTCTGGCTACTTTGATTCCTCTGATCATCTTGTTCTCTTGGGCTTTGATTAATAAACCTGATAGAACTTCAGCACAAAGGACAAAGAGGTAGGAAGATAAAGGATCTCCCTGCCTAAGCCCTCTGGTAGGTTTGAACACTTTGCTGGGAACACCATTTAGCAAATCGAGAATGTAGTTGTAGAGATACAATTCCAAATCAGCCTGATCCACTTTCCTGGGAAACCCATCGAGATAAGCACATCCTTTAGGAAATCCCACTCAATCCGGTCATAGGCTTTCGCCATATCGAGATAAGCATATTCTATCACTATTTCTGAACGTATCTCATTATCATTTAATGACCATTTTATGCATTTGATAACATTTATTAAAATATATTTGCTATTCAATATAAATGTTTTTGTTTTCTATTAGTTGACATATGTATTGGCCACAATCATATATTGTTAATATTATCAGCACAATTCAAAAAATTAATATTCAGTTATAATTTATTTATTTTATTTTATTTATTATATGTTGATAATGTTATATATAGTTTTGAATAATTTATTTTAAATTTAATCAGAGGCTATTTATTTCATATATGATTTTATATTTCAAAGATAATAAATTCAATCATCTTTTGCTTAATAATTATTAATCAATAATGACAATTTTTTTTAAATGTTAATTTTGTGAAATTTAAAATAATTTTGATATATTTAACATCCTCAAAATAATAATTTTAACATAAATAAACACATGCATGTAACATCCATAAAATATTACAAATTTGAAATTTGATACGCATAGCATCTTAAATTTAAAAAATTAGATGTTTTTTTACTTGCTATACTATCTTTTTCTCATAAGATGTTTTTTTACTCAATATAAAGTAAAAAAAAAAAAAGCTTATATTGAGTATCAGAAATATCTTAAATTAAAAAAATTATAGATGTTATATGTATCAATTTTCGGATGTTATTTATAATAGTTTATGAATGTTACATACATACATTTATTTATGTTAAAATTCTTTTTTTAGGGATGTTAAAGATGTCAAAATTATCTTAGATTTCACAAAATTAATATTTTTAAAAAAGTTGTGATTATATTATTGAACAAAAGATTATTGAGTTTGTCATCTTTTTGAAATACAAAACAATGTAGGAAATAAATAGCTTTTGATTAAATTTAAAATAAATTGTTCAAATTTTTTTGATGTCTTATAAAGGTGAGTATCAAACTCACGATATTGAAAAAGGGAAGTTCTAGCAACTAGTGTTGCACCAACTAAGCTAGCCTCAATTGGTATAAATTGTTCAAAATTATATATATCATCATTAATATTATAAATATATTACTGTGAATATATATATATATATATATTAATGAAACTGAAATGACAATTACATTATAAAGGAAAATAATATATAACATTAATAAGAACTTAGTTAGCCAGGATGTTATCCGCGCTCATGATAAATGTAAGATTATTTGGCAAATTGTCTTTATGACATACTTGCTTATGGTTACGTAACGGAAGCGGAAAAAAAAAAAGGCTAAAAAGCAAAAAGACCAAGCAAAACAATGCCTAAATGACAGCAGCTAAATCTACATGAAGAATTTGAAGTAAATCATCTCCCGGTTCTATCCAAGTTGAAGTATTAAAAATATTTCTTGCTCTCAATTTTGCCAAGCAATCGGCTGTCCATTTGCTTCATGCCTAATCAATCGAAAATGCACAGTCCAGTTTCAAAGAAGAACCTCTTGAATATTTTGAACCAAGTCTTGATCAGTCACTTAATTATAAGAGACAATATTTTGTAGCAAAATAAAAACTTCTAAACAATCTGTCTTGCAAATGATGTGATCCATCCTCCCAAGCCAGCACTAAACCTTGCCAAACTGCAAACAATTCACTCCTGAAAATTGACTAAACTGATAGGTGTCAGAGCGCCCAAACACCCATTTACCTGATCCATCTCTAAGCATACAACCAAAATCAGCATTGCCATGACTACAGAGTAGGCTAGCATCACAATTGACTTTTAAAAAATTTAGAGGAGGTAGCTCCCATTTGAAATTGCTATGGAACGATTGATGTAGGGAAGAAAGCCCGATAACATTTTAAAGCTCATTAATAGACCACTGAGCTAACATAACAACCTTACTTAAGGACCAAACATTATCTTTATCAAAATTCTTGTTGTAACGATGCCTCCAAATCCACCAAAGACCTGAAGAAACAGTCAACTCACGCCCTCTCAAAAACTTCTTAAACCAGGTAATAAAGTCTAAGTCATCAAAATTGTCTAAAACAAAACGATCAAGAATAGACCAAATATAAGTAGCATCTTTACACTCCTTAACAATGTAAGGCATCCTCATTCTCTAAACCACAAGAGCTACACAGAGCCGAGGAAGACATTCCCCTCTCAAAACGGAAAAGATTAGTTGGAAGAGCATTGTGACAAGCAAGCCAAATCAGAAATTTGAATTTTTTTGGGATTTGTAATTTCCACAACCAATCCCAATTTTCACTATCAGTCCAATTAAATTTTCTTTGAGCCAACTAGAGGTAACCATTTCTGGTGTTATAAGTCTTAGAAGAGCTTGGCTTCCAATACCAACCCAGATGATGAATACTATAATCCAAAGGTTGAAGATGTAAAAGAATTTCCTTAACATTCATAGGAATAGGAGTAAACAAATTATCAAGAGACCAATTACCATCAACAAGAATATCTCTAAGAGACAAATGAAGATTATTAATATGGACAAAAGGGAGAATGTCACCAAGCTTTCCAAGAGAACTCCACGCATCATGCCAAAGAGATTGACCAAAATCACCGGTGTGTCAAATCAAACTTTCCCTGATGTTATTATAAGCTTCGACAATAAATTTGCAAATATCTGAAGCTCCAGCAAGAGAGTTTTGAATTTGAGATCCCCCAAAATACTTTCGGGTTAGAATTTAAACCTAAAGTTTATTCCTGTAGTGAAGAATTTGCCATACCAATTTTTCTAACAAAGCAAAATTTAAACATTGAGAATCTCGAATCCCTAAACTATCAAACTTCTTGGGCATGACCCCTTTCCTCCAATTAGTAAGCGAAAGACCTTTACCATAGCGTTGGCTTTTCCAAAGAAATTTTCTCATTATAGAATTGATCTTCTCATGAGCATAAGAGGGAAGTAGAGTAACTTGCATTTCATACACTAGAAGAGAAGACAAAACCGATTTGACCAAACATAATCTGTCCGCTTTGTTCAGCAACCTTCCTTTCCAATTGGCCAAACAATGCTGAATCTTGTCAATAACTTCCTGAGCTGCCTTTCTAGAAGCCCTCTCATGACTAATATCAATACCCAAATACTTGCCTAAGTTCTGGGTGAAAAGAATATTAGAAACGTTACCTTTAGATCAGAAGCCCGATTTGAATAGATCAAGTGCACACGTAACTTCTTCCACCTGAGATTAGTTGCTTTGCAAAATAATAAGAGATCATCCGCAAACATAAGGTGGGACATTTTCGGGCCACCTTTTGAAACCGTAACGGGAATCCATTGCCATTTAATACCATCTTAGTAATAAGGCAAGCCAATCTTTCCATATAGAGGACAAAAAGGTATAGGGATATCGGATTCCCTTGTCTCAACCCGTTTGAAACAAAAAATTATCAAGTCTATCTCCATTCCACAAAAGAGAAAAAGAAGAAGAGAATACACAGCGCATGATTAAGCTTACTATACTACTTGAAAATCCAAAGTTTTTCAAAAAATAGCCAGAAAAAAAGTTTTTCAAAAAATAGCCAGAAAAATTAGGACATTTAGATAAATAAGCTGATTAGTTATGTAAACATTACATTTTAGTATTTATATGAGAAGATGGATATACCTTTAATTATTTTTACAATTTGAATAATAATTATATTTGAAAATTAAGTTTTAACAGTGATATATCATAAATTTAATTAAAATTATCAAATTTTAACCGATGCCACCAAACTAGTGCCAAATAAAATTGGTTGGTAAATATCAACTAATTATATTTTTTATTATTAATTTAGCAACTAAAAAATTAATAAACTAACACGAAAAACTAATAAACTAACACTGTAGTAACCGAAAAATATAGATCAATTTCATTTGTCACTAGTTTGATGACATTATTTAAAAATTGATTCCTAATTTTAATTTAGCCATCAAACTTTTAGCAATCACTAAATCAACCGCTAAATTGATCAACCGATATTCAGATAAAATACTTCATAAAACAAAGAAAATTGAATAATTTTTCATGGATTTTCTGTTTATATTTTTTTTTTCTCTTTTCATACTATTGATTCTTATTTTCTTATTCTCAATTTTTCATACAGTGCTCTGTATCTATCTATTATATAATATTAAAATCAGGTTTATGCATTTAATGTTAGAGCGTTGACATGGAACGTTTTTTAAGGTGTTGCCAGATTTATATTTCTTAATTCATTCAATGAAATCAATTAGAGAATTAATATAGATGTTGTATATTAAATTGATTAATATAATTAATAAATTAATATCAATCATTAAAATCAATTATTATAATTTCTTATATCATTAATATTAATATGTTTTATTCATTTTATTTCCGTTTTTATATTACATTCTTTTGCCAATTAAAAGTATAATCAATTTTTTTCTATTATGTAATAGATTTTCAACTACCATTTTTAACCTATGTTTCTTTTCTTATATTATATAGCCGGTTTTTTTATACTACCTCTGTCTTTTTTTTTTTTAAATCAATATACCAATTGAAAATTAACATAACCAGTTTCCTTTCATCTTAGTGACCCAAAAATTATTCCTTTCTTCTTCTTCCCTTTTTATACTACCTCCTTTTTCTTTTCTTTTTTTTTCTTTTATCAACAATTTTACCGACCTTTCTTCTATTTATTTATTTTTTCTCCTTACTCCGAAGATATAATATCTCTTATTTTTAATCAAATCTTTAATTTTTCTTTTTTCTTCTTACACATCGTGTCTTTCTGTTAATTTATTTAATAATTTTGTTTGCCTAATATGTTGCTACTTCTAAATAATTGTATTTAACTGATATATCTCATAATTTTATCTATGATATATAATAACTAAATTTTATTTATATATAAGTTAGAACGTTTATTATAACTCAATTATAGATTAAATAAGTTTTAAAAGAATTAATTTTTGGAGCCATGAAAATGAAACTGACTAATAATAACATTATTCATAGATAAAAAAAATATGGCATTTTGGAGTCTTTTATCTTTTATTTTAAGTTTAATTTTTATATATATTTATTGACATGTTACTGCCGCTTAGAGTAATTTTTATTTTGAATTTAAAAAATTATGGCTCAAATTAGTTATTGTTTATAGATATTATTATTAAATGAGGATATTTTTATATTATGGTAAGTATATATATATTGCATCTTAATTAATTTTGTGAAATATAGCAATATCTTGGCGTGTGAATAATAGAAAATTGAAAACACAATACAAAGTATTCGTTAATTACTGAATTAAATTGGGGAAGTATTTTTTTCTTAACTCGATTCTTATTCTTAAGTGCTGAAACATTGTAAAACTTTTCTCTTTTGCATAAATAGTCCTAAATGGGTATATCAAATGTCAATTAAGGAATTAAAGATTATCAAAATCCTGCCAAAAATGAAATTCAACAGTCATATGGGTCTCTATAAATACTCCATAACTAATATGTATGTATTACTGTCACGGTACTCACGAGTGCTGTAACGGAAGCTGAAACTCAGCTAAGGAAAAAGACCTAAACTATTGCATATTGAAGATGTTCATACCAAAAACAGAAAAAGTATTTCAGGAAGAAGAAGAAAGAAACGTGAGAGGAAAAGTAAGAGAAACAGAGAGAGAGTTTGTAAGAAAAGTAAAACTGTATATTGACTGAATTGAATAATATCCAATACATAAGCACAGAGACAATATACTCATATAGAAATACAAGAATCACACTTGTACAATACAAGAATACATGTATATAATACTAATACTCTAACATCCCCCTCAAGGTTAGGCAGGGATTTACATAACCTAAGCTTGCCTTTAAACCTTTCAAATAGTTTAATGGACAGAGGCTTAGTCATGATATCTGCCATCTGATCCTGGGAGCTAATATGAACTACAAATAGTTCCTTGCTGGTCACTAAATCACGAATGAAATGCAGGTCAGCTTCAAGGTGTTTTGATCTACCATGGAGGATGGGGTTAGTTGACAAATGACAGCTACTAAGATTGTCACAATAAATGGTACGTGACATCTTCTGAGGTATTTGCAACTCCTGAAGCAGAGACCGAATGCTCATAATTTTAGTTTGAGCAGTGGCAATAGCTCGATATTATGCCTCTGTGCTTAAGCGGCTAACTTTGATTTGTTTTGTGTACTTCCACCTGATGAGATTGGTTCCAACAAATATGCAATATCCTAAAACACTTCTTCTGTCATCAAGATCGGATGCCTAGTCTGCATCTGCAAAAGTCAGAATTCTATAATTAGAACTACCAGTGAAACGCATTCCTTGTCCAATGTACCTTGTATGTATCTTAGAATACGTTTAACCTCTTTCCAATGTTCTAATGTTGATTTTTGCATGAATTGAGAGCACTTGTTCACTACAAAGGAGATATCTGGTCTGGTAATACATAAATATTATAGTACACCAACAACACTTCTATACTTCCTAGGGTCATCAAAAAATTCTGAATCATTAGAATGCAGTTTCAAGTTTGTTATCATGGGTGTAGGCATGGGTTTAGACTATGTCATGCCTACTCTAAGGAGTAAATCTCTAGCATATTTCTCCTGTTTCAAGATAAGCATATCAGATTTACAGTAGTCTACCTCTAATCCTAAGAAATAGGATAGTTTGCCTAAGTCTTTCAATGAAAAAGTAGTATGTACATTATCTATAATTTGCTGCACAGTTTTAATATCAGACCCAGTAATGATAATATCATCCACATAGATTAATAGATAAGTTATATCAGTAGCAGTTTTGCGGATGAACAAAGCAATATCATGGATAGTGCTTTTAAAGCCATATCTATGTAGTGTGTGTGACAGTGTATTGTACCAAGCTCTTGGAGCTTGTTTGAGGCCATAAATGGCCTTGTGAAGTTTGCAAACTTTGTTTTTATCAGCAGTTTCAAAATCTGGTGGCTGAACCATATAAACCAGATCAGTAAGTTTGTCATTTAAAAAGGCATTATCGAAATCAAACTGTCTTAATAACCAGCCCTGTGACAGGGCTATTGTAATAACTAGACGAATAGTAGTAGGTCGAACTACAGGGCTATACACTTCTTCAAAGTCAACTCCCTCTTTTTGTCGAAAACCCTTAGCTACCAACCTAGCCTTATATCGAACAATCTCACCTTTAAGATTCTTTTTCATTGTAAAGACCCACTTACAATTGACTATAGTCCATTGCCTTTTTCCAATGTGGACATTTTAAGGCTTGATTGACTGTTTTTGAAATTTGAATCCTAAGATCCCTATCTTTAAGAGGAACAGATAACAGTGAGATTACTCGTTTTGGATTTGGTTGCCATTGCATGAGTATTTGCTGGTGGGATTGAAGTAGTGGAAGTGGTTGGATGTGGAGTGAGAAGTACAATTTCAATTCTAGTGATTGGGACAGGAGCAGCTGTAGGGAATGGATGAGATAGTATCTGCTGAGGACTGATCTCTAGGATCCGAAGAAGCCTCTGGTGAGTGTTCCAAATCATGGCAAAGAGACACCCCTGTTGCAGAAGAGGGAGGCAAAGGTTCTGGCACTAGTGGAATGATCTGGTCATTTTGATTTGCAGAAAGAGATGATGCTATAGTAGAGGGGTTAGTAGTAATAGTTGCAGGAAACATAGCAGGATAAGGAAAGGTAGTTTCATCAAATGTGACATTTTTTTGCAAAATATATCCTACCATCCTTGTTTAAGCATTTGTACCCGTGGTGATTTGAGTCATAGCCTAAGAAAACACAAAGTTGACTTTTAAAATCAAATTTAAATCTGTTATAGGGTCTTAGATATGGATAACATGGACATCCAAAGACCCTTAACAGATTATAATCAGGCTGTCTTCCAAATAAGATTTCAAAAGGTGATTTCTTAGAAAGAACATGTATGGAAATTCTGTTTATGAGGTAGACAGCAGAAATGAAAGCAAAATCCCAAAATTTTAAAGGTAAAGAAGCAGTGGTTAGAAGAGATAAACCAGTTTCAGTAATGTGTCTATGTTTCCGTTCAACACTCCCCTGTTGTAGATGTGTGTATGGACATGATAAGCGATGCAAAATTCCATGATCATGTAAAAAAGTTTTAAAAGAGGAAGAGGTAAACTCCCTTCCATTATCAGTTTGCAAGGCTTTAATTTTCTTTCCTGTTTGATTTTCAATGAACAATTTATATCTTGAAAGGCAATGAGGGCTTGTGACTTTTGAGTTAGTAAATAAATGCAAACATATTTAGTATATGCATCTAAAAAACTGATGTAATATCGAAAACCACTGTCAGAGGTGAAGGGAGTTGGTCCCCAAATATCAGCATACACACATTGAAGAGGTTTAGTATAGATTGTCCTAGAACTTGGAAAAGGTAACTTGATGCATCTTGGCAAGGGTGCAATGTTCACAGAATTAGTTGCAGAATCAGTGAAATCATTAGCAATATTACATTATCTCATTACATGTGTTACAGATTTAACATTACTATGGCCAAGTCTTTTGTGCCAAAGAGCAAAAGAATTATGTAGCTTGGTCTTTGTGATAAAACTCTGTGGGAATGCAGGTATGTATGATTGAGGTGAATTATTCATAGAATGATGTTGAGTTAGATTAGCAGCATGAGGAATATCTATGCAAGTAGTATCTAAGCATGCAGTTTGATCATGGAAACCATCTTCTTTATTCATATGACTATGTCTATCATCATAAGATGTACATTGGTCTGAGATATGAAAGGAGACATTTTTACCAAAATTAGAAGATTTATTACAAACAGAAGTAGTGGGTGGTAATACTGTGTTTTGAGAAGGTATTCCAAGTCTTGGCACCATCAAGTTGTCAAAGAAGTATAATCCTTCCTTAGTTTTGCCCTGAAGCAGCATTGCCCTGGTAACTTGATCATGGATTAGACATGAGTTAGGCCAGAATTCAAAGATTACAACATTATCAGTAACAAATTTTGAGACACTTTGTAAATTTTGAGATATGGTGGGAACATGTAAAAGATTAGAAAGTTTATAAAACACATGTTTGAATTTATCTAGAAGTAATGAAGAGCCAGTGGTGTGAATTGATACTCCCTTTCTATTACCAACATATAGTTGTTTCGGGCCTTGATTTGTGTCATTGTGTTGAAGAATGTTAGATTGCTCTGCTGTCACATGGTGTGATGCCCCAGAGTCAGCAAACTGATGCGTATGCATCTTAGGTTGTTTTTAGTCTCAATTTCTCTTCATAATCATGTTATTCTTTGTGAATTATGTTATTTATTTTATCAATTAAACAAACTTGATATTCTTTGAGTTGTGTTTGTGTTTTATAGAAATTCACTAAGAGTTTTAGGTGATAGAAGACCATTTGAAGAGAGATTGAAGCAAAGAAGATGAAGAAAAGTCCAAGAGCCCCACGTTATACGCCACTAAGCCACGTATAACGTGGTGAATTGAAGAAAATCACAGAGACTACACGTTATACATGGAGAAGCCACGTACAACGTGAGTCAAAGCCAAAAATCACAGAGAGCCCACATTATACGTGAGCTACCCCACGTAAAACATGGGCAAATTAGGCCTTCCACGTAAAATCACAGAGGCTCCACGTTATACGTGGGAGCTACACGTATAATGTGGAGGCCAGTTTCAATTCCATCATATTTTCTAATTCCAATTCAAAACCAAGATCTTTTGGGCATCAATTCCATCCCCAAATCAAGGGCATAATTGGAATAATCAAGAGAAGACTAATTGAAGATTGATTGAAGATTGAGAGAAGATTGATAAGTTTGTTAAGATAGAAGATAAGATTTAGATAAGATAAGATTTGATTAGATTTGATTGATAGCTGATTTTTAGGAATTTAGCTAGTTATATAAGGAGAAAACTAACCACTAGGGTTAGCACCTG
>JASCZI010030447.1:0-15165 GCA_036250425.1 Stylosanthes scabra | reverse complement strand
CAGTTATTTCCTATGTATGATTCGAATTCCCATCCTTCATCCCAATAGTTTAGAATCACTGAGAGGTGTTCTTAACTTGTCTAGGGCTAGATTAATTAGATTGAGAAATCTATTAGTTTATGCTAAGCTGGAATTTGAATCACATAACCAATTAGGTCTAGCTAGAGATAGTCAAGCTAATTGTTATGCAACTTATAATTCTGTGAGTTAAAATTGGATTAGAACTAGTTGGGATAGAGTGACATTTAATCCGATCTAGGATCACTTTTGAGACTCATAAGGATTAGAATCTGAATTAGGTCTTCATCTATTTATTTGATTAATTGACTAAGAGATTAGCTTTTGATTAGATGAATAGAAACTAAGTTACTAAGAGATTAAGGCTTAGTTAAACTAGATTCGTTGTGCTTGATAATTGAAACCCTAGAATTAGTATTCGAATGTATGCATTGGCCCTCAAGGAAAAAACATCTCCAGATCTCTTAACAGTTCTCTCATCATCGTTTACACACAAGTAACATTCTGATTTCTCTTTTACTAGTTTTCGAAATTCTTAGTCTCACTACACATTCTGTTTTTTGATTCAATCTGATTAGACAAATTAATTAGTAGTTATTGCTTGGTCCTTTAATCCTCGTGGGATCGATACTCCACTTCATTATGGTATATTACTTGATACGATTCGGTATACTTGCCGAGATCTAGGGTTTGTGAAAAACCGCATCACAAACCAAGAGGAATCCGAATTGGTAGGTGCTGCGGTAAGGTAGCTTTTAGATTGATGGAAAGATGTGGAGGGTGGTAGGGGCAAAGTGTTTGAGTATGGGATGGAATTTGTAGTTTGTTGGGGTTGCCCTTGGAAATGAGGGTCATACCTGTGATAACAGGTATGCACAGCGTGACCAATCTTGCCACATAATTGGCACTGTAGTCTGTTACCTTGATTTATGCCACTCCTTCCATTTCTGCCTCCACCTCCTCTATTGTCTCTGCCTCCTGCTCCTTTTCCATATGATTGAGCAGTTTCAGTGCTGGAATGAACAAGATGGGCTACAGCGATGGCCTGAGTTTTCTTGTTAAGTCGGCTTTCGAAAGCTTTCAAGAAGCTCTCAGCTTCATGAATAGTAAACGAGGTTTGGCGAGACATCACAAAGGTAACATAGCCACCATATTCATTAGGAAGGCTATCAATGATGGCTTGAACATGACCTGCTTCAGTAAAATGGTGTCCCAACGAATACAGAGAATCTACCTGATTTCGAATAGATTGAAGGTACTCAGCAATAGTACCTGTCTTCTTTATATCTCGGAGCTGATTCTTGATGCCTTGAATCCGAGTATTAGAAGATGCTGTAAAGATTTGATGAATAGTTTTCCAGGCATCAGCGAAGGAGGAGCAGCTCACAACCTTGTTCTTGTAGGTTAGGGTCATGGATACATCAAGCCAAGTCATGAGAGAACAATCATTCTGGATCCAATCAGAATATGTCTTTGATTCTTGAAGGGTTTTCTTTCCAGAAGATTGGGCTTTCTTGGTGGTAGAATTTGAATCAGCCTCTGTTTCAACGATTTCTTCAAACTGAGCTGGGATTTTATCATACGAAAGATGATCCTGAAACTTCAACGTGCGTAGAGTGAGCAAGACACTCTTTTCCCAGCTCCAGAACTTATTTTCGTCGAGTCTGTCAGAGAGGAGAACGATGCCATTTTTGAGACTGCTTTGAGTCGAGACGAGGAGGGCCATGGCGGATCGTTCTTCAAGCTCTGGATACCATGTAAAGGAAGCTGGAACTCAGCTAAGGAAGAAGACCTAAGCTATTGCATATTGAAGATGTTCATACCAAAAACAGAAAGGTATTTCAGGAAGAAGAAGAAAGAAACGTGAAAGGGAAAGTAAGAAAGAGAGATAATTTGTAAGAAAAGTAAAATTGTATATTGACTGAATTGAATAATATCCGATACATAAACACATAGACTATATACTCATAGAAATACAAGAATCACACTTGTACAATACAAGAATACATGTATATAATACTAATACTCTAACAAGTGCAGTGACGACTTGGTGGGCGGTTATTTGTGTCATTGTTTATGTTTTATATATTGCATATTGTTCAAGTTTTTATCTTTCACTAAATTTAGTGGTCTCTGTGTTTAGATATGATCGCATCAAGCGTATTAATGCTGATCCCAAACATAAGGTGTGGAAATTGAACATTCGTATCATTAGACTTTGAATCGTTGCTTACTTTAATTTGCAACTCTCGGGATGGATGCGCCTATTGAGATGGTAGAGATAAATTCATCTTTTCATATTTGGTATTTAAATTAGGTAAACTCTTTTCTTGCATATAGTTTTGTATACAGTAATAAATTAATAATTGGAAAATAAACAACATTTATCTATGTCCTCATAAAACTAATGCTTTCAGGGAAAGACGATTTAGTATTTTATTAGAGGCATATTTGTTTATATTTTTGAGAACATATTGGTTGAGGACAGCGTGCACGTGATCATTGATTTTACTGTTGAGGTTAATACCATCAAATTCAAGGCTACTGAGCATGCATTTAGAGTTCACTTCAAGAGGGCCCAATACAAGATTCTTTAATTCCGTTAAATAGATTCAATTTTGTTCCATTCAAAAAAATCCATGAAAAGTCTATGGAAGATGGTTATTTAGTTGGTAAGTACAATGCAGATTAGACAATTTCATAAACTATGATAAATATTTTCCCAACTAAAATGCTATGGAATCAATCTATATGAAAATTGTTTTATGTAATTTGCTTATTTTTTGTCTATGTTTTTCTTATTTTGCTGGCACAAAAAAATTTGTTAAAAGTGTAGTACCAGAATGTTATTAATTTTTGTAGTTTTTTTTCAATTCAACAATAGTGGCTTTTTGTTGTCTATTAATATATTTTATGTTATTAACTTTTGTAGCTTTTTCTCAATTCAACCATAGTGTGACTTTTTGTTCTCTATTAATATGTTTTATTTTAAAATATGCATAAGCAAATTTCAAAGATAGTAAATAAATATAGCTCTTATCCTAAAGAGTATCATTGGAAAATAAAGAA
This sequence comes from Stylosanthes scabra, assembly GCA_036250425.1. Taxonomy (NCBI): domain Eukaryota; kingdom Viridiplantae; phylum Streptophyta; class Magnoliopsida; order Fabales; family Fabaceae; genus Stylosanthes; species Stylosanthes scabra. Next base: position 12,078 of record JASCZI010030447.1, on the reverse strand, counting down.
CTAGAGATAATTATTATACATAGATATGGTTAGTTTATATTTAATATATTTTTTAAATGACTTTTTATGGAATGGCCGAGTAACAAGATCATCAATTTTTTTTAATTATTTACCATTTTTATGGTAATTAATTTGGATTAATATAGTAGGATTATTTACTGCAATGTATTAACCATCCTTGACATTTTCAAAGAAAAAAATAGCACGATAAGTCTATCTTGCTGTTTGCCCAAAAAGATAAAGTTTATTTTGCTGGTTTTTGCAGATGTAATAGGACATCTTGCTTCTAAGGGTGACTTGGTAGAGTTTACAAAAGATGGAAAATCATCGAATTATATCACTATAGAGCTTGATAATTTTGAGTAATTATGCTTAATATTTTATTCCTCACAATCTTATTTTAAAATATTTTTTGCAATTTTCTGAGTCATTTCATTCAAAATATATAGTTTTACTTTTTCTTTTTTATAGAGAGGGTGGACAGAAAATGAGGGTTAAATTGTTTAAGTCTTTTGCTCTTGATTTGGTCAAATATCTTAAGGATACCCGAGTTCGACTTATGTGGTTATTCTCCAAATGAGCAAGATGAAAATGTTCAATGGTTTGTTTCCTTTATATGGCATTTGATTGCATCTTGGTGGTCATTTAATAACGTAACAATGTATCTTAAACTTATTTGGTCTTTGTTAGGAGTCATGGCTGTTTTGAATATAAATTATAATTCCAAACTCTTTATCAATGAGGAGTTTCCAGCTGCCAAGAAATTCTTTGCGAGGTACCGCGTGGTATGAATTAAGATTTTGAGTTTAATAGTATATACACAAGATTTGTCTTTTAAGAAAAAAGTGGTTGTACTAGGTGAAAACTTTAGACATATTCTTCCCATCGTCCCACGAGAATCGAGAAAGTATATTATTATTATCCATTCAATTGTGAGTTCATACTGCTTTTGGAAATTTTGTCAGATGCTCGCTAACAAAAAACATAAGACTCTTTGTGACAGGAAATACTTTAAAACAAGAAAAGCAAAAGAAATTTGGTGATTGACTATTGAAAGTTGATAATGGTCTAATATGTGACAATATAGATGGCGAATTTAAAATATATTTTCTAGAAGATATAGTTATTCTTTTTTCAGTTCACACATTTAATGAGTTGGACCATTTTACTTATTCGAATATTCTGGATAACATAACTTTAAAGGAATTCATCAAAACCAGAATTATATTGGGTCCTACAAAGGTAAATAATCATCTAATGAATATTATTCTTGGAGGAGAAAAATTATATATTAGTTCCCATTCAATCTATATGGATGAATGGAATATGAAAGATCAACTATATCTTTTTGGTATAGAATTATTGAATAATATCGATTGTTTTGTTTTGCCTCTAATAAACTAATACTCAAAGTTGATGTTCTGGTGATGTTATTGAGGAATATTGACCAATTATTTAGTTTTTGTAATGGTACAAGACTATAAGTTATTAAGTTGGACAATTATGTCATAGAATGTAAAGTCTTAACGGCTAATAATATTAAAATTTTATTGATATAATGAATAAAAATAATTGTTACTCATTATTCTCAACTTATATTTTATATTTAAGCCCTAAATATATAAATGGGCGGTGGTTTAGAATAATAATTTCATTATTTTTTGTCTTAAAATAACATAAAAGATAAAATGACTTTCGGTGTTTTCATTAATTTTTTCGTGCAGGGCACGAGTATATATACTAGTTAGGTGAATAAAATGGAGTAATTCACATATCATTACTCTCTTAATTAACAAGAAGGCTTTGTCTATGTTAAACCTGGTCTTTAGTGGTCTTCAAAGAATATTCCATTTTTATGTCTTTGATTGGCTCTATATATGATAAATTGATACTCCACATTAGCCCAAACATTATAACTATTTGTAGACTGTAATACACAACAAAATCCGGTTCAAACAGTTTATACTATTGTTAGTCCTGTTGGCTTTTTTTTTTTGGGCTATTAGTATTCTGCCATTATCTTCTTATTAGCTACAAATTTTTTTTTGCGTGCAACATAGTGTTTATGCTTTTTCTTTCTTACCAAAAAAATTGTTTATGGATTTTATATATATATATATACATACACGTGTTTTAATGCATTATAAGTTGATAATTTATCTTTTATTTTACTTGAAAAAAATAAATTATTACAAAAAATATATATACGTGTTTTAAAAAATAATAAATAGTCACCTTCCAATAAAAAATAGAATTTAATTTCAATGCTCTAATAGTATAGAATTTTTATACATGCATTGAATTAGATAATGGCACGGCAAGAAAAATAATTTTTTTTATTCACCTCGTGATTAGTCATGCAAATAAAATTAGATAGTGACACGTTAACAAAAATGATTTCTTTTTTCATCCATCTCGTGATTAGTCATGCAAATGAATAGATGCAATTGTATGACTCAGTGTATTAAAATTAAACTCAAAAAATATATATATAGTCACTTTTCAATAAAAAATAATAAATAGTCACTTTCCCATAAAGAAAAAAATATATATAGGCATTTACCGACTTACAAGACGGCGCTAGATGCTTGAGTATTTTTCAGGTGCTTATATTTGCGGCTTTTAAAATATGAGGACGCTTTTAAAAACACCTAAGATGAAATTTTCCAAATATAGATCGTGCTTGTTCAAATTTAAAAAAAAAAAATCTAATATAGCCTCATTTATTAATAAGCACTCCTATTTATTTTTACATTTATATTTATTATAATTTTTTAAATTTTAAAAGTCACTTAAACAAACACAATATTGTTAATTTTTTGTATTTATTAAAAGATATTTTTTATTTGATTTTATCAAATACATGTGTTATGTTTTTTAAATACTTTTTTAAAAATATTTTTTATAAGCTACTTTTAAAAAGAATTTTACCAAAGCAAGTATAAATTAATTCTATTCAGATATGCAGAACTATTCGAAATGTGTTCCACATGTGTCTGTCGAAAAAAATAAAAAATGTTATCTGATTTGATAAAATTATTAATAACGTGTGTAAAAATATTAAATTATTTGTGTGTATATTATTTTAATACTTTTTAATATTATGAAATTATCTATACCTAATTATATAATTAGGTTGCCACTATACTAGAAGAGTGTATTAAGTAATGTATTTTAAAACAATGACATTAACTTTAGAAATATAGTGACAATTAGAGGTAGAACTAAGTATATGAGTTAGGATCCACGTGTAAACTTGTTTAATTAAAAATTCGCACTACTTATTTTTTCTTTTTGTTGAAAATGGTATTGTTACATTAATTTATATTGTAATAATAGATTAAGTCATTAACGTATTATTCTTTAGCCATGACCCATCAAAGAAAATTTATTAATATCAATGCAACTTAAAATAATAAATATTGAAAATATATGGTTCGGTCTAACCCATAAATTGCAAATCAATGCGGGGTGATTACTGTCGTTTCTCAATATAACCCATATATACTGCGGGCCAGCCAGACTTGTTTTGTTAATATTTAGATCAATACGAATTGAATTAAATAGATCGAATTGATTCTTATACCCACTTCAAATTACAGAAAAAATTTAGAATAATATTGTTTTTGTGAAATATGTTTTATTACTATTAAATTACGATGATATTTCTTAGTGGTATTGTTTACCTTTGAAATAAGAATGAGTAAAATGACTATTAAAATTTATTAAACATATAGATAATCAAGCAATTGAAAAAGATAATTTTTTTATTAACTTTCCATCTTTTATCTCTTTTATAAATTTAAATAATAGGAGTTATGGGTAATGTTATTTGAACAGGTGATTTTGGCTAATTAAGTTAAACCAAGTGATTTATTTATATGCTAAATAGAATATTATTTTGATGTCAAATAGTATAAAAAAAATGCACATAAATAAAATTATATTTGACATCGAAATAGTCTTCTATTTAGCATAGAAATAAATAACTTGATTAGAATTGATTGACTAAAACCACTTGTTCATATAAAATTATTATATAATAATTACACACTTAGATTAAATTGTAAGCATTATTTAAAAAAAATTTCATCATCATAGTAAAAATTATAATAATTACACATCTAAATTCTGATACTAACAAAAAAATTCATCTATTTTTTTAAGAAATAATAATTAAAATTTTGTTATCCTAATTTCTACAATTAAAGCATAAATTACTTGAACATTATTTTTTTAATTTTGATTATGTATATTTGAAACTTGAAAGCAATGTTAATGTTTATTCCATTAATTTGTAAAAAAGAAAGAATTTATTTCACTAATTATTATCGAGTAGAAAACTAATTAACATTTTGGTATTTAGTGCAGTTGTTGGAAATTAAAAATTATTTATCCACTATCAATAATGAGTGGCCACGTGACCAATAGAGCCGTTTTGCAGACCCATCCTTCAAATTTTATAAATTTAATGTCTTCTCACAAGGAAAAAATTGTGAACCAACCTTTAATCTTACATTAATTACTTTTGAAGCCTGGTCCTTAATGGTCCAGTTTATACTTTCACCTAGAAAGCTCCAAGAACTAACAAGAAATGGAAAGCTAGCTAGCAATAATAAAGTTGAAATAGATACCATAACATGCAACATTATATTGCATGGAAGCAAATCTTAATACTTTATGCAGCACGTATCTATTGCTTTTGCTTAGTTGTACCAAAAGGTTCGAGTAATCCGAGTCTCTGTGTTAATTCAACAACCTTATAATAATTATAAAAATAGTTCAGCTTTGACAATAATTTAAACACTGATCCAGAAGGATGACATCATATTCATTCATATCTATGGTTGCGTACGTTAGTTTGGGACTGTATATGCGTCCGTTAATTAAACAAATAGCAAGTAGCAGTGCTATACTAATTAACGTCAATTTGTTTTTAAATTAGAAATTATTAACTGAACATTATTGGAAGATACTCTGAGCTCTATTATTCAAGTGATCTGAAGAGTAGCGTACGTAGCCAAATTAATCTGAATGACACGTGAAAAGGAGAGGAATAATTATTTGTGTGTCATACCCAACACCACAATTTGGGCGAATCTTGGTGCCTCAATATAATACTTGCTCATGCATGTATAATGTATTACTGTATTAGCTGTTTTTCAGATTCTTGCTTCTTGTTTAAGGAAATTTAATTTCCATCTATCTCTCTATCATTTTGCATTTCTAGTTTGCTTTTTCATACCTTAATTGGTTTGCTCATCAATATTTAATTAATTCAAAAACAATATAACCATGTGAAAGACATATTAATTAGCTATTATAATTTAATCACTTAATTGTTACTTATATCTTTTACGTGCCATAAAAACAAGCAATGTTGCTATAGTGCATATATAAAAATGTCTTAACTCTAAAGTACACATTATATTATATCAAAATTCTAAAAGCATCAATGATACTCAAAGATTTATATGCATAATAATCAACAACCTGTTCCATTGAATCTTCCCATATAATTTCATATCAAATTTAAATTTATTAAAGTGAAAGAATGAAATTAAACCATATATGATTATTCTTGCCCACCCATAAGATGGATGGACAAATATATACCTAAAAGGGCTGCCTTATTATACGTTATAATATGATTTTTTTTGGTTAATATAGATACGTTATAATATGATTGATGATCGATATATGATAATACAAAGCAACAGACACTAGCCCAATACAGTGCACTGCACACACACACATATAAAAATTAAAGTAGTCCTGCGCATTGGTCCCAAAAAAGAAAAAATCAACTATGAAAATTTCTGTTATTAGTTAATAATTTAATAAAGTATAAATTATTGCATGTTTTATTATTAGCTATTAATTATTGAAATTTTTTTAGGGGTACACATATCTATCTTAGAAAGAAAAAAGGAGTTCATTTAAAAAAAAAAGTGTTTTTCAATAAATAAATTTGAACAAAATTTTTTATTTTATTTGTTCATAGAGTGAACTACCAATTTGACCCCTATCCATTTTCCCAAATGACATAGCGGTCTCTGACAATAAAAAAACACCGCTGCGGTCCTCGTTCATGATCGTCGTGACACAAGGCTGCCTCTCTGTGAGTTTCTTCGTCAAATGCAAATGGAAGTGGCTGATGTGTTAAGTTGCTTGCGTGGCCGTTAACTTCCATGCTGGAATGGACAGTGGCCGATTTGGCGCACTTAAAAAAAATGGTGGGTTCGATTTGTCCATTTTAAGTTTCTAAGCTGGAGAAGTGGAAATGAACAGGGGTCGATTTGGTGCATCTAAAAGGAATAATTAGGGTTCGACTTGTCTCATTTCAAATTGCCAAGTTGGAGAAATAGGAATGGACAAGGGTCTATTTGGCGCAAAAAAAAAAAGAATGGTTTGGGTTCGATTTGTCTCATTTTAAGTTTGTGTTAAATTATAATATCTATGACATCATGTTATTCATACAGAGATGAATGATGAACCTGGAAATAATAGAAATAATATATTTATATGACAAAATATGAGGTATTTATAAAATAACATCTAAGGTACAAGATCTTTGATTTAGTTATATATGTCCTTATGATAGTTTAAAGGACACTATGATGGGAGTGATCGTTATAATATATAAAAGCAAAATACAACTAAAAACAAATTCCAATTTTTTGTGGTGAAGTCTTGTTAATGTGTTTCAATATATGGCTATTTTTTTTGTGACATCAATATACTAAATTGAGTCATTTTATACCCACGTTAATATAAATACTATATAGCTCACTGCATAAATATATTTTCATTATTATTTTATATCATAATAATGGTGGACACCTATTATAATAATGGTTCAATATGGCTTGTAGTTTATCCATTTTTCACCTATTATAATAAGCCCTCAATTTTATTTTGATCCATTATGGTGACTATGTTCTTTCCAGGTTCATCATTCATCGCTATATCAATAACATGATGTCATAGGTATTATAATTTAGCATAAACTTAAAATGAGACAAATCAAACATTAACCATTCTTTTTGGGTGCGCCAAATCGATCCCTGTCCATTCCTACTTCTCCAACTTGGCAACTTGAAATGAGACAAGTCGAACCCTAACAATTCCTTTTGGGTGCGCCAAATCGACCCCTGTCCATTGCCACTTCTCCAGTTTAGAAACTTAAAATGGGACAAATCGAATCCTAACTATTTCTTTTAAGTGCGCCAAATCGGTCCATGTCCATTCTAGCATGGCAGTTAACGACCACGCAAGCAACTTAACGTGACACGTCAGACACTTCCATTTATATTTGACGAAGAAATCCACGAAGGAGCCACCTTGTGTCACAGTGACCATATTTGACGAAGAAATCCACGAAGGAGCCACCTTGTGTCACAGTGACCATGGACGGGGACTACAGCGGTGCTTTCCTATTTTCAGGAGCTGCTGTGTCGTTTGGAAAAATATACAGGGCCCGAATTGATAATTCATTCTTTATTTATGTCAAGCACATTTGAATATGAAATTTATTTGACACTCGTTCGATGGATGGCAACGGAATCTATGGGGCGGGGATCCTTCTCGGTCCCATTTATAATTTTATCCCACATTTCCGTCCCACTCTTATTACGGGTTCCATTTAAATTTTTTTTTAGATGTCCATTAGATATTAAAATTTAATAACTTTTCTTTATAAATAAAATAACCACATCAATTAACATAATCAAATATAATACAATAGAACACAACAAAATTCAACGCATTAATTGTTAAAATATATAAACACAACATAAATTTAATATAATAAATCTATGACAAACACATAGTCTGAAATATATTTTATAATATGTTTTTATATTCTGTATAATGTTCCCGATTTATATTAGTGACTTTACTTCATGGATAATCACGCATTTGAGAATCAAAATGGTGAAAGGATTATATTTTATTACCAATTAATTAGTAACACTTAGATGTTTTAAATGAGAAAACTTATCTCATCTATTAAATACGAAGAGAAATCTAACAAATGGAAATATATATATGAGTTAGCGGTCATGTATTAATTAATCACGACGCTTGATACGATCATTATCAAATGTATCAGAAAATCATATCCAAGATAGATCTTATTATATATAAGAGTACTCAGGATGTTGGTTTTCTGAATGAATGAATAAATAAATAACATAATTATATTAGTTATATATGGTGAGGAGGCAAGGAGGACCAATGAAATTAGCAATGCCCCATTTCCAAGTAATCAATGGGACCTTAAAGAATTATATTGGATCCTTTTTTAAATATAATAACTAATAAGGGTCTCGTTAGCTTATATATAAATCTAAACTAATTAAAGGCAAGCCAAGTGTTAAATTTTCTAGTTCCTCTGCACATGTGGTTTTATCAGGACCATTATTTTTGCATGCAGTTTCCAAGGTCGACCCATTATTCCAGTTGTGCCAATTATACATATAGAAGTAATTATTTTATTATTTATACAGTCACCAACATAGACTTTTTGAGTTCTAAATGGCAAGAAGATCTTCCATCTAAGCAAAACATGAATCCCGTGGGCATAAAAATATTTGTAAGTATCAAGATCTAACTCTATATGTAACGTAGCCACATGATTCCTAACTGGGCATAGATTAATAATATACATTTTTAAATATAACTTCAGGTTGGGAGAACCGTTTATTATTATTTGAAAATTCAACTAATTAATTTATTTTTCTCTTTTAAGAATGATAATTTGATTTAACCCGCTTAAATTTGATCTGTCCGTATTGAACGAAACAGATTTTTTCAGCGGTTAAATAAATATAAGGTGATTTTGGATAAACACATTCAATTTTTCAGTGTTTAAGTGTCAATCATGATGGTTTTTTACACAAATTAAATAAAAAAGAATTAATTAATATTGACTTAAATAATTTAATTTTTTAAATATGTGAAAAACGAACATTAGTCATATTGTTAATTGAATTTTTTTGAATATTCTAAAAATATTTATTAAAAATATATATATAAAAAAAGACATTTTTGTATATTTAATTTGAATATAAAACTTATTCTATAATTTTATATATACATTAATATTGGGTACATGATATTAGTGATAACAGGGAACGATTTGTTTGAAATATATATATACTATATATTTTTATGCATCGAAAAAGTTTAATTATGACAAAAGGATCCACAAAAGGGATATATATCATGATTCATGAGAGAAACAGCTAGACAAGATCTTAATAATATTATTGTCCAGTATTAACCTTAAACAATATGACGAGAAGATATTATTAGGTTCAAGTCCCCGTGCGTGTAATACATATGAAGAAGCATCAATTAAAAGGAAAAAGAAGAACAAAAAAGAATTAAGGAGAATCTGATATATATTGAATGGGATTGTATTTGGAAGTGGTGGTGGTAGGAAGGTTTAAAGCGTTTTCCAAGGGATCGTTTTGCTGTGCAAATCGTGTGCAATAATAATGCATGTGCTACAAATCTAATAGTAGATACCATATATTCCTTCACATCTCCATCCACTTCCTTTTGTCTTCGTTTTCTTGATTATTACATCAATTAACCCTTATATTCATCCTACTCTACCTATGTCAATTTAGTTTCTATTATATCTTCCTAGGGAAAATTGACGTTGCGTATACTATATTTCAAGCAAAACTATTATTCCGTGACTATATAAACTTACAAAAATGTTAGATGTATAAATATTTTTTTCAACTAATTAAGTTTAATAATTAAGTTTATTACAACCCAATAAGTAAATAAAAGTTCACTTACGAGAAAGAAGAAGACAGAAGAGAAGGAGGAGACACATAGCAAAGAAAATATTTTGTTATGCTTGATTACAAAAATGACTTGTATATTTAGTATTTTTCATAAACTTATGAAAAAAAATAGTGATTAATAGCATTTTAATGGTCATAAGAGATATAACAATTTCAATAATTTTTTGTGAATAAATGATTTTGGCCAACCAAGTCCTTTATTTCTATGCTAAATAGAAAATTATTTTGATTTTAAATACAACTTTATTTATATACAATTTTTATACTATTTGATACCGAAATAATATTTTATTTTGAATAAAAATAAATCACTTAGTTGAACTTGGTTAGCTAAAACCACTTGTTCAAATAACATTACCTTAACGATTTATATATGTCATTCTATTAGTTTAATTTTTAGAATAAATAATTTTATCACAAGACATTATAGTTTCTATAACTAAAATATTTAAAATTCAACTCACGTAGAACCCCAAAGAAAAAAAAATTATTCAGGCCAACACAATTAAAATGTTGGATTAAAATTGTTGGGTTGTCAGCTAAAAATACTTATCAACATAAATTAAAATGGTTGGTTCTTGAATTTTTTTTTTCAAAAGAATTTATACAAAACTCCAATAAGAGATTCTTGCATGAGAAAGTGTGATAATAATAAAAGAACGCGTTAAGAAATATACTATTTGTACCTTAAAGTTGTTACTTTCTTCTAAATATATATTGAAAGACAATTTAATGAGTAAAAGCCTTGATTGGTATTTTTGCAAAAACAAATTCTAGTTTTAGAATCTGAAGAATATGCGCTTGCAATACACTCCATCGTTTAACTTCAAATGACATCCTTTTAATTTGGAGGGGATTAGTGGAATTTTCCTATAATTTGAATAATAATGGATGGGTTCACATGTCTTACAAACAGATTGGAGGATTCTCACTTTCCACCACACAAACAACTCATAAAATATGTCCCACAAATCATGCGTGAAACAGCTCAATTAGATTTAGTCTTTAGGCAATTAATAATTATAACCACGTTATTATAATAATAATTATCATAATAATCATTTATACTCATACTATGTTATTTTTGCTTCAGTTATAATTATAATACTATCTCTCTTTAGGTCAATCCCTCCTAGTAAACTATCGCTCCAAATTCAAGATACCTTGACTTACACTCTTCACAAAAGTATGAAATGCACAACAGAAAAAAACGAGGATCATAAATGCATCAAAATGAATCATTTCAGTTTCAGTTTCACATAATGTATGTGATTTAAATTAAAAGACATCATTAGAGCTATGAATTAATATTGTTAATTGGTTCTTTTGAATTTAGATTATTGATTAGTACTACACACATTTTAACTTTACGTTCATAATAGTTAGTTGCTTAACTAAGCAATTTTACAGCTGTGGGCTGCGGCTTTAAAGTTTTAATGTATTATGAGGCGAGACAAATTGAGCGAGAGCTACGAAACCACATGCACTGTGGAACCCACTTAAACCCTTTCTTATTTACATTCATCAGTCAACATTATTGTTATCATATAAAAAAGAAGAAAAAAAATGAAAGTACCTTAAAATAATAGCCTACAGAGCAGAAGAAGAATCATAGACAAATAATTAAATCAATCATGTTATTCTCACACTTGTTCCACTCATCCAATAATATCCATCATAGATGTATATATTTTGTTTCAATGATATCACCAATGCCAATATATAGTTAAAAATTAAATAATTTTGCACTTGTAGCGTACCTTAATTATGTCGCGTGGCCACGTATGTCTACCATGGCACCTTATTTAACGCATTAATTAAATCAGACACGATCGCTTTCACAGATCTTCTCCCAAAGTCTATGATATAATGTATTATATAATAATTGGATAAGAAAAAATTTAATAAAAAATTTCAATTAAAAATTATTTTAATTTATATTAATCATAAATATTTTTAGTTAATAATTTAATATATATTTAATTAATAGTTTATCGTCGTACTTTTAATTAATATTTTTAAATATTATTGACTAAAAAATAATAACGAATCAACCATAATAAATTGTATTAATTATGTAGCACTTCTATTTAATAAATAACACGACTATTGTTATTATAAATTCAAGGTTTATTCTACTAAACCTATGAAGCGTATACATATATTTTAAATTAATTAACGTTAGGGTGCGAAAGTAACAATATATATTATTTTTATATATATATATATATATATATATATATATATATATATA
>JASCZI010030446.1:44979-56775 GCA_036250425.1 Stylosanthes scabra | reverse complement strand
TCTGATAGCTAGTTTTACTTCTCTGCTCAGTGTGCTCATCCAATGAAATGCAGGTTCCTTGCTAAAATCAGCTCGACTAATACATAAAGATGTTGACTTAGGCCCTCTGAAAAGGAATGTTTAAGAATAAATAGAAGTATTAGAAGAAGAATTGAAGTTACCTGCAAAAACCATGTCTTTGTAATGGATCAACAAGAACCCAGCATAGAAGTGTTTCAATAGATGCACTGGAGCTGTTCACAACATCAGTACTATTACTCATCTCAACCATACCAATTCCCTCATCGTGAAGCACATCTAACAGAAACTTCCCATAGATTTCATTACCCACATGACCAATTGATACACAACTAAGTCCTAGCCTTGCAGCTGCTATTGCCATATTGCAGTTCCCACCAGCTTCCCAATATTTCTACACAAAAATCCAAAGGAAATATATAAAATGAACGACAAAAACCAATAGCAGGAATGAAATTTATGCATTCCTTATTCAGATTATTTACTGATACTTGAGTCTTCAGAATCAGATTTGAATATTCTTCTATTACAATGGCTAGATAAAGGAATTCAAATCAAAATTAAGACAAAACCCTCTTTCTTTGTTTGGGATTCTTCGACCAGCTACTTTGCAACTCTCCATATAACGTGTGTTGGTTATGTAAATCCCATAATGATGACTCTAGCATTCCTGGCATTACAAATGGTCTATGCCAACAAACAGTTACTGATATTCTAATACCAGAAAGGAAGTCCAGCAGCTAATGCAACAAGTCATGCAATTTTAGCATGGTATTATGGTTAGGTAAATTCCTTCTCAAAGTCACGAAACAAAAATCTACGATTCAGATATCAAACATAGCAGGTAAGGGTTTGCCACGGTCATAACACACTACTATTTTGTACAAATTGATATTTTCTTTGCTCTTATACAAGAAGTTTGCCAGTTTACTATTCCAACAAACAATAACCAAGAGCATAAAGGAAGAGCAGCTAGTACAATATAACAGCTTTAGGACTTAGATTTCTCTGTAGCTTTACTTGTTCTAAGAGGCATGTTGTCAATTCCAACCAATGCACTATCCTCGAAATTGCTTCTCCTTTTTATTATTTCACTTCTAAATTTTAATCATAACAACTCTATTTCTTTCATCATACAACACCACCCATTAGCATTTTTTTTAATCTTGAACCCTAATATGAACACCAAAACCACCCAGTTTTATCCTAAAATAAGCTACCCCATATACAAAATCATTTACCTTCCCTAACCATAAAGCTATAAACTTTCCCCCTTAATAATAATATTCTCATTCTCATTGGATATAAAGCATAACAATTTGCAACACAAAACAGACCCAAAATTCTGAGGGAGTAAAACTACACGCCATAGCAGTTAAAAGAAAAGAGAAAAAAACACATACAGGTTAGTCCCTAAAGCATCGAAACAGTATCTTTTCCTATTTCATAAGATTAATATTGGAAAGCAGAATCCGCTGAAGTAATCCGTTAAGTAGAAACACTATCAGGGACTAAAATGTAATTTCAGTAGAAAGAACGAACCTTGTTGGGTGGAGAAGAGGCCAAGCGGTCCATGAAGGCCTGGCGTTCGTGAAAGGAAGGCGGGGGCAATTCGGGAACATTGAGAACCATATCAACACAGAGGTTCCCAAGCGTAGAAACATCGACGTTTTTGGCACTCTGGAACCTTCGGTAATCGTAGGAAGGCGAAGGAGGAACAATAACAGGTAGCTTGCCGTTGTTTGCGACGGCGATTTGGGACCCACCCCGGTTGTTGGAAGCGAAGAGCACGGAACGGCGTCGTTTTCGGGGAGAGAGAGGGTTTAGCGGCAGAATCAACAAACCAGGGGGGTGGGGGTTGGGGTTGGGATTTGAATTGAAGGAATGTGAAGAAGGTCCATGAGAATGGTAGCTAGGGTTTGGGGAAGTGAGGGGTTTGTATGTGAGATGCATTCAGATTTGTGAGAGAGAGAAAGAGAGAGAGGTGGTTTCAGTTGAAGTGGTGGTTGCTGCAGAGACAGAATACATAGAATGAATGAAGAGATTAATAGGTAATGGTAATGGATAATACAACAAAGAAGCGTTCTACATTTGAAAAGGTAGATTCTTGTGCCAAGAGGGTGATATTGGTTGCTTCAATATTTTATTATTGTTCAGATATTTTCTACCAGATGTTATGTGTATTTTATTTATCATCATCGATGATAGTGCTAGGTAAACAATAAAACTTTAGTCAATATCAATCAATAATTTAAATTAGATATTTTATTTTTTTTAGATATCGGATGTTCTGTTTTTAAAAAATATAAATTTAGCTTATTCTTAATTGCTTTAAGCTTCGGATATTCTATAGCTTTCATTATGGACGTTTTATAATCAGTAGTTACAGATGTTCTATTTTTTGTTGACTGATTTATTAGTTAGAAAAATATTGGTTACCTATATTTTTTCTTTATGTTTCAACAATAGATAACCAATAAAAATTCAGCTAACATCAGTCAACAACTTAAATTAGATATTTTATTTCTTTTAAGTTTCGAATGTTATGTTTCTAAAAAATACAAAGTTGACTGATTATTAGTTGCTTTAGGTTTCAGATATTCCATGACTTTTATTGTGAACGTTCTTTAAATAATAGTTATGAATATTCTATTTTTTAATAGCTGATTTGCTCATTAAAAAAATATTCATTAATTATATTTTTTTTATATTAAAATGATTGATAAGAAATGACAAAAGATTAAAAAGATTAAAAATTTGTTTTTAGGCAAAGGATTTGATAGTCCAAAGAGAGGTTACGATAACCTTCCATTAAATAATTGTAAATATAACCCAATTTGATTTATGAAAAATTAAATTTTTTCTTCTTATTTCTTTTATTTTAAATATTGTAATCCAAACTTAGAGTTAAATATCAATTTGGTTCTTGAAGTTTGGGGTCTTGATCAGTTTGGCACTCGAAATTTAGTTCGCATACTAGCCCCCAATTTTTGTAACTGTGACTTCCGATGACCCTTCCATCAAAAAAAGGGCTGACTTGGCTGTTAAGCTGGCCACACTGGACCATGACTAAACGACGTCGTCCTATCTTCGCACCAGCACAGTGCAAAACGACATAGTTTTAGTGTTTAGGAAGTTAAAATTCCCCTTTACATGTGTTATATACTCAAACGTTTGAAACACAAATATTCTTTCACTTTTATTCTTCTTTAGTTCTTCTTGTTTCTGCTGAGAGGGATACTGAGAGCGACAAAATTGGTTGCCATAGGTAATGTTCGTCAGCATTCAAAGGGTGGGGGTTCTGGAAGATCAATCGAAATCATTAACGTGCATCTATTTTCTTGTGGAGGTAAGTAACAAGATGGAGGTAGAGGAGATAATAATATCATCAAGTCTTTCAAGGATTCACTTAAAGCTCTTTAAAGCTAACATCCAATTTGCCAATACACTATATGTATCATGTTAACTCTCTCTTTTTGTGGATGTGTGGCTTTTCTAGGAACATGCTGAATTTTTGTGTTGTTTTGTGTTTGGAGCAAGGTATCTGTTGGGCATCGTGACCATGACAATATGGAGGGTTAAAATAGAAAAGAAGGAAATAACAATAACACAATCACAACACAAAAGAATTAACGTGGAAACCCAAAAACAGGAAAAAATCACGGCCGTTGCCAAACGACAACCAAAAAATTATTATAACAATCATTACACCACAATATTTTCTACTCCGACACCAAACACTCCCACACACTCTCAATAACTACACCCTCCACAGTCTTACAAGAAAAGAACTCTAAAATACAGAAGGAATTTAAAAGTAGTACAATGTGTATTGACTTGGTGCATTTAAAACTCTTAACTTAAGTCTCTATTTATAGCATAAAGGCCTACTCACACTTCTTACATAAAGCGATGAGAGACTTCTTATACACATTATTTTCAACCAAACCTAACAATCTCCATCTTGATTGAAAATAATGACATTGTCAACCCAGACAATGATAGCTCTACAGCTATGACACTCCACCATAAAAAGTGCATCTACTTAGAATTCGTCAATTTTAAGATTTTCATCGGCACATGTCGAACAAAATCTTGTTGAGATTTTATGGTGTTGCTTCCATGTTGGCTTTCCTTGGAAGTTCCTCAGCCATCGACATAACTCCACCATGACACGCCTTGCATCAACCGCCAACCAATGTCCATGTGTAATTGTGGACACGCTAACAACTCATCCACTTCCATGGTAGTGCGGACCTACCACGAGGATATATCTCTCAATATTTCAGAGGATATATCTCAACCAGAGAGGCTACGTCAGCGACTTCGGAGCCTTTTACTGAACTTGCTCCATCTGGACAATATCTCCTTGTATGCCCAAACTTTTCGCATCTTGTGTAACCCAGATTGTATCAATACATCCTTGACTTGAACTTGCCACAAGCCAAATATCATCCTTCCATCGAATTTCTCTATATCAAACTTCACATTGCTGCAACATAACAATAACCAAGGTATCACGAACAGTTCTCCAACACTCACATGATAATTTTTTTCTGATGAGGAAGATCAGACAAAACTGTAATCACTAAGCATACTAAGAATTTACATCCACCAAACCATAGCTCTGATACCACTTGTTGGGAATCGCGACCATGCCCCCATGGAGAATTAAAATAGAGAAGAAGGAAAAAAATAATACAATCACAACACAAGAGAATTAACGTGAAAACCAAAAAACCGGGAAAAAACCATGGCCGTTGCTAAACAACAACCAAGAAAATATTATAAAAAGTATTACACCACAATATTTTCTACTCCAGTACCAAGCACTCCCACACACTCTCAATGACTACACCATTCACACTTTTACAAGAGAAGAACTCCAAAGTACAGAATGAATTTAAAAGTCATACAATGTGTATTGACTTGATGCACTTAAAACTCTTAACTTAAGCCTCTATTTATAGCATAAAAGCACACACACACTTTTTACATCAAGTGATGTGCGACTTCTTATACACATTATTTTCAACCAAACCCAACGGTATCAATCAATTTGTGTGAGTTATAATAGTTAAACCTTGTATTTATTGTGTTGTTTTGATTCTAAACTTAATCTAATTTTCAATTTTCTTTTTATATCTAATTTGATAGTTATCCATATGTGAGGAAAGAGAGGATTTTTTTCATATGATTAAGAATTAAGATAATATTAGAAATACTAGTGAAATTTCATAATTGAAGAATGTTATACAATGGGGAATGAAGTTGGAGGAAGGTTGGGCAAAAGGAAAAATGTCCAATGGTAGAATCATTAGAGCAATTGTATTCTAATTGAAGCAAAGTAGGTAGGGTAAAACATGGCTTCAAAAAGCATGAGCCTTTTCTTTTCTTATAAAGTTTTGCTTTTTGTCTTCTCTTCTTAAAGGGGATTAATATTCTACTTCAATTATTTGGTGCTTTCCCATGTCACAATGTGTATGTGTCCCAGTTTAAGTTAATTTCGGAAGGACTCCATGTTTCGCATATGTTTAGTTTAGTGGGTAGGTGCTTTTTTGCAATGTTGGAATGCCTTTCATAATTTATTTTATTATTAGCAAATGAAATTGTACAATTTTATTTGAGTGCTCCTAGGCCTTGTTGAGTTTAATCAGATTTTTTTTATGGATTCCCTACATGTTTGAAGAGATTATTTATGTACATAGAAAGATTGCCCATCGTTGCGCCAGACCACCCTATATCTATTTCTACTTGTTTTACATTTTTTCAATATTCATATGGACATTTAGTTAGGTTTCAATGTTTTTGGTTTCAATTATAGCTATTGAAAGAACCACTTCCATGAGTGAGTTGAATGAAATTCTTTGTGGGTAATGATTTTTGCTATGCAATACTTGCATTAATATTAGTTTTGGCACCATTTTTAGTTTTAGTTGGATATTTATGTAAGCTATTAAACATTGATAACAAGTTATCTACTTGCATATTGCATAAACATATCAAATAAAGGGATTTGTCATTTGTTGTTCAGGTTACAGGTATGTGAAGCAATCTTATTTTGACAAAGTAATGGTATCATTCATTTAATGTAATTGGACTATAGTCTAGTTGTTTTTTTCTTTTCCAAATGTGTATGGAAGGTCTAAGACCAGGGAATGGGAAGGGGTGAAAAAAGAAATATCATAAAAGTGGTAAAGAATGCCTTTCCTTATTTATTTGTACATTTTACTTGTTGTCATGTTCATGATATTTGATATTTTTCTTTTTCCTCCCCTCAACTTTACAGACAATTCAACGCTTTATGGCTGTTGTGTCTTAGTTAAAGAACTAGTGCAAAAGCCTCTGGATTGCTCTCTCTGATTTCTGATAGACAGCCACCTTTCTCGTACTTCTTTGCAGAGAGGCATAAACGAAGGATTCACATCTATTATGAACATGGAGTGTTGTTCCCAATGAGGTTGATGAATGTTCGAAGTTGTGGCAAGAAAAGGCAAATCAAGAGGAGCTGCACATATAGGAAAAATGATGATACTGCCCAGGAATTATGGCTCTTTGACCTTGAAGAGCAACCAGACCCTTGGCCGGTGTTAGTGTTCACTTGCATCCATTGCATCAATTTTACTGCACAGCAACCTTGGTAAGAAGATAACAATGGAATTTGGGATTTAAGGTTCGAACGATGGGTCTTTGTAAGCATGGAGGGGCTAAATTGAGCCCACGAATCAAATTTGTCACATCATTTAACTACTACATATCCTACAAAGCAACTGTTAAAAAAAGTGGCGTCCAACATGGCCTTAACGGCTAGGTCAGCCTTTTTTTTACGGAAGTCGACAAAAGGGTCAACAGTATCTACAACTTCAAAAGTGATGGGCTAATTTGATGCAATTCAAATTTCAGAGGTCAATTTGATCGAAGCCCTACATCTCAGGGGCCAATCTGATACTTAATTCTCCAAACTTATATAGAATCGAAGGAGAGAAGAAAAACAAGTGCTCTGCTATCTCCAATCTCTCATTTCTGAATTCATTCTTTCCAAATAAGATGGATCTGATTTGTTGTTTGGAGATGAACAGAAGAAAGGAGCAAGCTTTATTCTTCTTGGAATTGAAGCTCATATTTTTTTTATGGTGCTTATGCATGAAGTAAGATTGAGAGGGATTGTATTGTAATAAGAGAAAATGACATTTGTGCCCCTGATTTTTTAAAAATTGAATAAATTAATCCCTGATTTTTGTGAAATACCTAACAATCTCTGACCTTCGAAAAAACAGTAAATCAAGCCCCTTTGTTAGTTTGACTCAGCTAATAAAAATGGAAATTACTTATGTAACTGCTAAAGAAAAACATTTGTGGTTACCATTTTTCATCATGTGAGTGCTTTTATAAGGAATTCCACTTGCAGTTTCTGCTTCTTTTAGCTAATTAAACAATTGGAGGGGCTTGATTGTACCGATTTTTCAAAAGTCATGAGTTGTTAAATATTTCACAAAAGTCAGGGATGAATTTGTATAATTTTTAAAAAGTCAGGGCATAAATATCTTTTTCCTTTGTAATAAATATTGAGTATTGTCTCTGCTGCTTCTTTTGTATGCTTAAAAATATTTAAAAAGTGGATATATCTACCTTTAAGAAATTCAATTCAACAAGGGTGTGTTTTGCTTTGAAAATTATAATTATGATTTTGTTGAGATGTTGCCGTCCTTACATCTTAGGATTTCTAGAAATAGGAAGAAGAAACATTAATATAGTTTTGATTTTAATTAATAAAATAAGCTTATTTTCCATCCTGTAACATGTTTTGACCACATCACACTTCTACTTGGACATTAACATGACACTGTGAGACATTTTTGGACAAAAAGTGGATTGGGTTAACGTTTGGATAAACGTGTCTGATGGAGTATATATTTCGTGTGTATAAATGTCTTATTAAAAATTTAATATGTATTTTTATTCACTGTTCAAAAATTTATGTATACTTTTTTCCATTAATTCATAAATGAAAAAACAAATGTCCTATTATCTCAAATCTTTCTTCTAATAAAATCAAGTTATGAAAATCCTTTAAAAAATAATAACTTATATTAAACCAGCACACCCATTAAAAAATCCAATAAAAACCTTATCAAGTTTTTTTTTTTATTTCATTTTTGTACATCTGCCTGACCTTTTCCTCCATTTCCTCTCATCCCACTTCTCCAACCTCGACATCGACGAGCGCCTTACAATTCTTCTACCATGCTAAAACAACACACTTAATATCTTATTTTATATATAAACATTCTACACAAAATATTTTATAATTAACATTTTTTCTTAATTTCTTAATCAAAACTATGTTGGATCAAATAATCCAGCGAGATCGTGGTCTTCTTATATCTCTTCTATTAGGTATGTGCTTGTTACAGCTATGAAAAGTCAAGAATCATAATTACTTGTGAATTTTGAGTTATATGTTGAATTAAATTTTTCAGTGACTTTTATGATGTAATATAGAGATCAAAAAGTTTGATGAGTTTCAAGTCCGGAATCAGTGAATAAAATATATTTAAATAATTCCTTTATTTAGGCATAGTTAGATAATATTTGACGAGAACAAGAAAAGAGAGGGAGAAAACGAATGTATGATCGGAGCACTCGTTGATGTGGAGGTTACGAGGTTGGAGTGGCAAGGGGAGAGATGGTGGATGTAGAAATACGGGGCGGCGAAAATGCCAGTTGGAAGGTTTGAGAGGGGCGAAAGAGAACAATCAATCGAGGAGTCGCTAAAGTTGCAGCAAGGGATGGAAACTGGGTCTATTATTTTTTTAAGTGAATAAAGGAAGAGGAAAGAAGACATGTGTGATAGTATGGTATGAAAATGGAATTAAAAAACAAGTACCTACTCCGATACAGAGGTTAAAAGTTGTGTAGATGTATAGAGATTAGACAAGGGAAATATTCCCTAACAAGTATGTTTCCTTGTAGATGGCTTATGGCTCAGAGGCTAAATGGAATGAAGGAACCATTGTGGATGTGGTGTGAATTTGTTTGGTTTTTGGTTTTTGGAGTTTTTTTTTTTTTTTTTTTGAGCTTTAGTTTGGGGTTTAATTGAGAAAGATGCTTTTGGGTCATGTACAATAGGAAGAGAAAAAATGGTGAGAGGGTTTCATTAGCCCAATATTAAGTTTTATGATTTTCATTTATAAATGAGGAAATAAGATATGAACAAAAAAAAGGGAATAATAATTTCGTTTTTGATGTCTTAGGGTTGGAGAGAAAATTCAGTTTGCAAGGGTTATGTTTTATTTTAGGTTAAAGTATTTTTTTGTCCTCAAAATTTATCAAAAATTTAAAAAATATCCATAAGTTTTAATTTGTTTCAATTTTGTCCTTAATATTTTCAATTTACATTAATTTTATCCCTAATTTCAATTTTTTCTGGTCAAAAGATGGTCAATATTGTTTTTTTCCTATTTTACCCTCCAAAACTCAGTCATCACCATCATCATTTTCAGAACACCATCTTTCCTCTTCCAAACACTTCTGCCCAAACCATCCTCAGTCTCCTCCCGATATCAATCAAAATTAAAATAAAAATTTAACTATATATCAATTGAAAAACAATTTATTTGATGTAACTATCCATAACAAAATATGTCACCAAAAAAAAAAAACTATCCATAACAAAATAAGTATTTTTTTTAATGGTTCAAAAGACCCTCAAGGGAGTTCCATCTTCCATAGTAATCACAAAACAAAGAAATGCAAATCAAACAAAAGCAAAACAATAGCAATTCAAATTAAATCTGACAAAATGAAGCTAATAAGAATAAGAAAGTCTCTTATGTTTTCCCTACATTGTAACTGTCTTTTCTTCTCTGTTGCAATTCACACTCTCATATTAATGACCATCTAATCACATCCCTTTTCATTTTCTACATGTCCAGAGCAGTCCCATTGAAAATCAAAGCACAGTTTCCTCAATCGGGTTAGGTGTTGTCAGCATTGTTAGAGCCACCACTAGTGGAGGAGGCTGCAAGGTAGATAGAAGAGAAGAGAGGAGGAATGAGAAACCAAGGAGAAGAAGAGAAAACGATAGGAGCAGTGGTGGAAGTGGTGGCGTGGGCACGGCGCGAAAGATACAATGAGTAGAGGAAGCGGTGTGGGGAGGAAGCGGAAGGGCATTGTGTCGGCGCAGAATGCACGACTGTATGTGGTGAGGAGATTGAAGATGGTGTGGTGGTGTGGGTGGGTAATGATGGTGGTTGTGGCGTCAGGAAAGGAGAATTTGGAGGAGGAGAACAAGATGTATTGAAGATGGTGAATACTAATTAGAGATAATATAGGAAAAGTTAATTTTGACTATTTTTTGACAAAAAAAATTGTAGATAAGGTTAAAGTTGATGCAAAATAAATACATTAAGGACAAAATTGAAATAAATTAAAACTTAGGGATATTTTTGAACCTATTGATAAACTTCAAGTTCAAAAAGTATACTTTACCTTTATTTTATTTGTTACACAAATAAATATGCAGATGGTACTATGAACCTACAGTTTTGAATAACAAGAATTCTATTTGCATACCAAAATCAACCACTAAAATCAGCGACCATATATTTATACATGAATACATCTATAGTACACGTGTAGTTTTATCGTTTTCAATGTATATTTTGTATTTTAATGCATATTATACACTAATGGTTGATTTTGGTGTGCAAATGTCATAATTCTTTGAATAAATATTTCATCCATTTCTGCTTTTTGATCGATTTTATATATCGATTTATTAGCAATTCTAACTGTTAATGATTTCTTAAATTATTTCCAATCAAGTTCTAATTTCGTATTAGCAAAGTATTGGGATTTTAATGGTTTCTTTTACTTGTATTGGAATTACTGGTTTTTAGTCATTAGAATAGTCTAAAATTACTTCTTCATTTTTTGTATCCTCATAATTTACTCATTCTATTTCTATTTGAAGATTATGTTCAACATTTGTATTTTCTTGAGCCATTTTCCAGAGATATTATTTGGTCTACTAAACTAAATCACTTAATTATTTCTTCTCTTAAATATTCTAATTTACTTGCGTAACTATTTTTTTTTTCATTTCTAATTTACTTGTGTAATATTCTCTTAAATCTTTTTTTATTTGAAGATTATAATTTACTTGTGTAATCGATGATCTTCTTCTTCTCTTTTGTGTTATATTGATGTTGTTGTTATTGTAAACAATGTGAAAACATGATGCAGAAAAACGATGCAGAAGAAGAAGGTTGCAGAGAAGAAGACGATGAAATAAGAAGAAGACGACGACGAAATCTGACGCAGAAAAACGATGCATAAGAAGAAGGTTGCAGAGAAGAAGACTATGAAATAAGAAGAAGACGACGACGAAATAAGAAGAAGAAGAAGAAGAAGAAGAAGAAGAAGAATAAATGAAAACAGAAATCTGAAATTGGCGCAAAACGAAAGAAGCGTTATAATAAGAGCAAGAAGCGCGTGAGTAAATTTGCTTGGTTGGCCACTTGGTTGGTAAAACCACTTGTTCACCTAGAATTATTCATATTCTAATTTAATGTCATGTCCTTTTTAGTAATTATCTATCTAAAAGTGCTTTTAACTAATATTATCCAAATAACATTCATTTTATCAAAATCAATTTTGATATAAAGTTACCAAACATAAATCATGTTGGTACAAACCCACTGTAAGATGTGGAGCTCAAACATAAACAGAGAAGGAATGTTCTTCTCTTCAAGAACAGAACTCTGAAACAAGAAA
>JASCZI010030446.1:30026-44871 GCA_036250425.1 Stylosanthes scabra | reverse complement strand
ATATATATATATATATATATATATATATATATATATATATATATATATGTATATATATCACATCTTAACTCAAGCTGACTCAGCTAGCCAACCTAACTTACTAGTTAGCAAAGCTAATAGAAACTAACACCAAGCTAATTTAACTTAACCGCACTGAATATGTATATATCTCTAATACCTCCCTCATGCTTAGGTGGGGGTTTACAACCAAGCCTAAGCTTGCTCTTAAACCTGGAAAACAAAGCAACACCGTACCAAGAGGCTTAGTCATGATATTCACTATTTGATCCAGAGCTGCTATGTGGACAACATACAATTCTTTCTTGTTGACAAGTTTTCTAAGGAAGAACAAGTTATTTTTGAGATGTTTACTTCGCCCATGCAGCACCGGATTAGCAGCGAGGTAACAAGTACTTTTGTTGTCACAATAAATTGTAGGGGAGCTTGGTTGTGAAATCTGTAATTCTCTAAGTAAAAGTTGTATAGACATGATCTCAATTTCGGTTGTGGCAATTTCACGAAATTCTGCTTCAGTACTAGAGCAGCTTACTTTGGTTTGTTTTGCACATTTTCAAGAGATGAGGTTGCTGCCTAAAAAGATACAATAGCCACTAGTGCTCCTCTTATCGTCCAAATTTGACGCCTAATCTGCATCAGAAAATGCAAGAATTCTATAGTTAGTACATTTGCTAACTTGGAGATATCATAGTATTCTTTTGACTACCTTCCACTGTGCTATTGTAGGATTATGTAAAAACTGAGAACATCTATTAACAGAATATGCAATGTCAGGTCTAGAGATAGTTAAATACGGCAAAGCTCCAACAATAGAGCGATATGTCTTAGGATCTTCAAATAAATCTGAATCAGTAGTATGAAGCTTAATGGAAGAAACCATAGGGGTTGGCATATGTTTAGCTTCAACCATGCCAGCCCTATTCAACAAATCCTTGGTATCTTTAACTTGACTAAGTAACAAGCTATTATTGCCCAAATCATCAATTTCTAATCCTAGAAAATAAGACAGTTTTCCCAAATCTTTTAGAGGAAATATAGAATTCAATTGGCAAATTAATTATTCTTGGATAGCAATACAATTAGAACTAGTGATAATTATATCATCTACATAAACAAGTAAATATATAACGTCAATAGTATTTTGTTTTCTAACAAATAAAGCTACATCATGAGCAAATCTATGTAATGTACTAGCAAGAGTTTTATACCAAATTCTAGGTGCTTGTTGGAGGCCATAAATTGCTTTGTTTAACTTACACACTTTTGTAGGATCAGGACTCATATACCCGGATGGTTGTTGCATATACACAGTTTCGGTTAGGACCCCATTTAAAAAGACATTATCAAAGTCAAATTGCGTTAGGATCCAACCTTGAGTAAGAACAATTGTAAGATTTCCTAATCGTAGTGGGCCTTACTACAGGGCTAAAAATATCTTCATAGTCAATGCCCTCCTTTTGTTGATAGCCTTTTGCTACCAACCTAGCTTTATATCTAATGATCTCCCCTTTATATCTAATGTTCCATGTAAGTTTTATAGCTTTGAAAAACTATCAAAGCTTATGATTTTTGTGTGAGAAAGAATATACATACGTACCTAGAATAGACATCCATGATGCTTATATAATAGTTATAGCCCCCTTGTGAAATAAAAGGAGCAAGCCCCAAATATCAACATATACTAATTCAAGTGGTTTAGTGTAGATAGTATGAGAAGTAGGAAATGGTAATTGATGCATTTTAGAAACCAAACAAAATTCACAAATTGTATGATCCATACTAGTAGGTAGAATTACAATGTTACATGCTGACATCACAGCATTGACACACTTGACATTGCAGTGACCAAGCCTTTTATGCCATATCTCATATAATTAGTGTTGTTTAGAGATTACAGAAAAAGTATTTGGAGCAGAATTATTGGAACACATATGAGACTTAGAAGTGACAGAGCAATCTTTTACTAAAATATCAGAAATTTTTCCAACATGTAAAATATCAACTTTATTCAGAATAGGAACATGCAAATCATTATTGTGTAGAGTTGAAGTGTTGTCTTTAGGTACTGTAGCATGATTGTCTTGTGAACAAGAATGCAAAACAAAAGGTACAGAACTAGAAGCAAACATAGTAGTAGGTGCTAATGCAGCATAATTGAGTATAGAGTTCTTGGGATGACCAAGTTATCAAAGAGATAGATGCTCCCTCTAGCTTTGCCCCGAAAGAGTTCCTCCTTGGTAACCTGGTCACGAATAACACAATAAGTAGACCAGAATTCAAAATAAACTTGGTTATCATGTGCAAATTGAGAAACACTCAATAGATTTTGAGAAATTGTTGGAACATGTAATAAATTGCTAAGTCTATAATATGTATTCTTAGATTTATTAAATAAAAAAGAAATGCCAGAATGAAGGATAGGAACTCACTTTTCATTACCAACATAGAGCTGCTCAGGGGTATGGTTGGAATTCGAATGTTGCATGATGTTAGCATGCTCAGTTGTTACATGATATAAAGCCCCTGAGTCAACAAACCATGTAGAATGTTGATAGGTTGATGGAGCAGTAAAGGTAAGCCCTTGGTTGATGAAATGATGTGGGGGTGGAGGTGGGTATGAATTAGCATAAGGAACTGCATATTGTTGTGGTTGTGGAGGTAAACTCTGATAGGTAGGGTCAAAAAGATGATAACACGTTTGCACCATGTGGCAAGGTGACCACAGAGCTCACATTGTGGCCTGTTATTGGAAAATCTACCCCCTTTGCCATTTCTACCGCCACCTCTGTTCATTGCTCTTCCATTTCGACCCCCTCTCACGAAAGATTGATCAGTGGTAGGAGTTGGTGATGTTTGAGCAAGATGAGCCATAGGGATATTCTTTTCTTTCTTTCTGATTCTGTCCTCATAGGTTCTGAGGAAGCTCTCAGCCTCATGAACAATAAAGGTAGTCATTCGGCTCATCACAGAAGTTATATATCCATCATATTTATCGGGTAAGCCATCAAGAATGGCTTGGATATGATCATCCTCAGTAAATTAATGGGTGACCAATTGAATGAAGGGAATCAACAAGTTTGAAAATCGATTGAAGATAATCATTGATGGTACCTGTCTTTTTGGTAGATTGAAGTTGAGTCTTGAGACTCTGAATCTTGGTGCGAGATGAGACAATGAAGATATGGGTTAGTGTTTCCCAACTCTCAGCAAACGTTTTACAATGAACAACTTTGTTCTGATAGGTGATGGACATAGAGGCATCAAGCCATGTCATCAATGCAGAATCCTATTAAGCCCACTCAACATATTTCTCAGATTCTTGAACAATCTTGATGGAATCAGAGGCAGCTTTCTTCGTTGTAGGGACGGGTTCGCCTTCAGTATTGGTAGACCCACTGCTGGCAGATTTGGAGTCTTTCTCATCGGAGGATGCAATTTCTTCAAATTGCGGAGGCATTTTCGTCGAATCAAAGTGACTTTCAAGTTCTAGGGTTCTTACAGTAAGAAAAACAGATTTATGCCAGGTTGAGAAATTGTCCTCATCAAGCTTGTTGGCTAGGGGAATCAATCCATTTTTTAGCTTCAATTGAGAAGTTTGAATGAGCGCGAACTCTTTAGGCTCTAATACCAGGTAAGATGTGGAGCCCAAGCATGAACAGAGAAGGAATGTTCTTCTCTTCAAGAACAGAACTCTGAAACAAGAAAATAAGAAAGAAAGAGAAAAAGAGTAAAGTTAAATTTGAAATGAATTAATCATACTTTTCTACTCAAAATAAATTCTACAAAATCAAATTTATTTAAAATTTAGTTTGACAAATGCTAATCCAAACGCCCGAATTCTTTTATTTCTTTCACTCTTCTAACACTCTAACCCTATTTTTCTTTTTCTTTTTTTTTTTCATTTTCGATTATAAGTGTGTGGGATCCACTTGAGTTGGGACCTACTAACATTGTGAAAGTTGATAATCTCTTGAACTAATTAAAATTTTCTTTAGGAAGAAAAGTTGTTGTAATTAGAGGATAAGTTATAAAAAACCAATAACATAACAATTTTGTACGAGTACATGCCATATTTCCTATTATATTTTTGTAATTTTACAATACAAAAAATAATTTTTTTTTAACAAAAGTTTAGTCATTTTATCAATTAAATTTAATATATATAAATTTTCAATTAAAACACATTAAAACTGTCATAATATTTATAATAACAAATTTCAGTTAGAAAAGTTCGTACTAAATGAAAATGAAATTATTTTTTAAAATTAATTATATTAGACGAATGAGATGATCAGTGAAGCAATCTAAATTAGTTGCAATCAGGGATGAAAACATGTTAGGCGTCCTTTTAGGGGCCTACGTTCTGGCATAATAAGCCGACGTGCAGGCTAGATCTATTTAATAAATAAAGGCATACTTAGGCTTTTATAAAAGCTTTTTTTATTTTAAGAGATTAGGTTTAGATTTTTTATAAAGTCTATGAAACTTAACTGATCTATTTATATATAATAGATTATAATAATAAGCTAAATACTTAGGCTCAATACCTAATATATAGCCAGACATATACTCAATACTTATAATTTAAAACTGACCTATTCAGACTCGAGACTAGCTTGACTTGCCCGTTTCCATGTCTATCTGCAATGCTATAATTCGATTACATTGCTGATGATCATTTAGATTATTAAAATAAAGAATAATTAAATTATTTACATTATTAAAATAAATAAATTAAATTTTCATGCATTGCGTGTGTTTGATTCTAATTTATTTTATTTTTTAAAAAAATTCCACATCTTTATAAGGAATGCTCATCAATATTTTATCTTCAATTCTTTTAGTAATGTGTGAGAATTTTCACTAAGCACGAATTAATTTAGGTTAAATTAATTCGTATCGTTTTATGAAATTTTCAATTAGGTCTTTATACTTTTTTTCCTTTCAATTAGGTCCCTATATTGTTTTAAATTTTATAATTAGATTCCTGTCAAGACGAAAACGTTATAATTAACGAAAGATTTTATCTCTAAATTGAAGATATCACAAAAACTAATGGCTAACTCGCTAAATATGACATTTCTCTCTATTTTAGAATGATAAAATAAACATTCTTACTATTCTTTGACATACTTTAAGTTTCTTAAAGATATGCGACTTTGATTCATGCAAGTTGAGAATATTTTCAAAGAATATTGATGGAAAAAGGTAAATGAAAAATATATTTAGATGAGTATAAGTCTTACGTAAAGTGTAAGGTACGATAGTAATAGAAAATTCATAATTTATAATTTTTTTTAACATTTATTATTAATAGGGACCTAATTATAAATTTAAAATAATATAGAAACTCAATTAAAAGAAAAAAAAATATAAAAATCTAATTAAAAATTTGGTTAAATCATAAAAACTTTCGGAGTTATTAAACGTATAATTTATAATCAGCATCGTTTCATAGGCAATATATCGTATGACTTATTGTGCTATGGAAACTATATGTCTTTATTATGAAATAAAATTTTTATTTTATTAAATTCTATTTAGTTCAATCAAAAGACGTATTTAAGCTTAACAAGAATAATTAACTATTCTAAAATAGCACTTTGCTACAATGAAAATGTATTTTGTGACTCTAAGTAATATGAAGGGACCATATGATGAACAAATGGCATGGAAGATATTAGTTAATAAGAATAATATTCAGGGAATATTTAAAATCTATAAATAAGGCAAGATCCATCATGAATTTGTTACTTATTACAAGAAAAAAAAAAAAAAAAAAAAAAACAAGGTAGACGACCAATGGCTAATAAGAATGACATCACACTTGCAATTGTTGTGTTAATGAGTTTAGCAATATTTTGTACCGCCATAGATGAATTTTACGAAAATACTATTTCTAAAGACAGTTGGACCACATCTTATTTTATTGCATCAAATTTCTCCTTCGATTACTGTGTCGAAAATTGTAAATTCGTTCAGAAAAACAAGGGAGTATGCTGGATGTATTGCATTAAAAAGGAGTGCGAAAGGCTACATCCAAATGATGAAAAAAAGAAACTTGAGTGCATAACTCATCTTAAAGATAAGTTCAATGTTGAGAAGTAAGTATATAAGTTTCTTTTTATTTATTCTAGGGAAAATTTTTAAATGTTCCATATTTATAGCCATTGATTACAATTATATTATATATATATAAAATGAAATTCAATAGCTAAAACCATTGAAATAAACATTAATGTTCTCAGTTATATATTTGAAAACCGTGCTATTTATATTTGATGTGAAAGTGTATTTTGATCTCTCTATCTAGATAATGTCAAGATATTGGATTAATAATTTATTGACAAAATTTTTAAGGCATTCATATTTACTATATGGTAGGAAACAAAACTGTCTAAGAGAATATAAGCAAAGTGTGGTTTACCTTAGTATTTTATTCGTTTAACTATATGTTATGCTTATATTATTAGCTTCCTAGACTTGATTTCTTTTATTTTTATAAAGTCATCTTTACATTGAAATTTTTAATAAACCTGGCTAACAAAAGAAATGGAAAAATATTTAAGCGAAGTATTTAGCTTGTGATATTTGATTGTTTTATACGTCAATTATATTCTAATTTTAATACTTTGTATTTCTGTTTAGCAATTGTTACTATCAACTACGATTTCATCTAGGAAAATATTCTGAATATAAAATGCTTGTTAGCCATAATTGGATAGGCATAAGTAGTCATAATTTATCTATTTTGATTTTTAATTTTATCTTTTAATTATATCGCTCAAGTAAATGTATAATATTATATGTTATAAATATATAAAGATATATATATATATATATATATATATATATATATATATATATAATTTTGGATTATAGCTGGATAGTGTTATCTTAAAGTCCAAAAAAAAAGTAGTTGTTATCTAAAATAATAATAGAGCTATTATTTCGCATTGAACCACATATTTAGGCCATTGTTCAATTGTTTAAATGCTATAGTGTACGGGCAAATGTAGTAAAATATACAAAATAGTTTTGACACATTGATATGGCATATATGATTCTCCTATAATTATACCTTTTATATTTTGATAAATGAGTTTTTTATATGATAAACTATATATTTACACTTTGAAATTGATATTTAACAAATTATGATTCTTAGGTGTATAGGCATAATAAATTGACTTATTGACATAAATATTTCAAAAAAATTTATTTAGTTCAGTTTTTTACTTTTTTTTTTTTTGGTATCTTTGTTAAGTTAGTTTATTTTTAACATTTTTTTATTTCATTTTATTTTGTTTACTTGGACATTCTATTTTGATTCATCGGCTTAACTTAATTTAAGTTGGAAGTACTTTATCATCACTACGATTCTTCTGTCCTCAGTAATTTTGTGCTATTTTATTTTTTCAGGAAATATGGATAGTAATTTTCGCACTAATTGTATTCTATTTTTTTTTTTTTTTTTTGACAGGCTTGACTGAGTTGAAGTATAAATATATAAACTTTTCAGCCATAAGATGGAAAAGAATATTTGAACACTTTTGATCAGACCATATATAAGTCATTCTTGATGCTGATATTTAATTCCTTGTTGTGTGGCACAAATTATTCTTATATATCCAAAATTTAATAGTACTCTTATAGTCTTATTAATACAATAATCCCGTCCGTAACTATACTAAAATAAAATGTAATACTTCGATATCTAATAAAATAAGAGATGTGGTTGATTATTATCCAAAATTTGATGGTTAATTATTGAAAAAAATAATTACCGACTAACAATAATAAATTCTGCTTACGTCTATAATATTGGTCATAAAATAATTCTCATTATTGTTTAAGATATGTTGATGTTATTATGTGATTAAATAGCAATCTGTTTGAAATTTATATTGACATTTGCTCATAAAATGTGTAATTCATTAATACTTTTACTTCTTGACAAGTTCATTCTTTAATTTATAGTAATACTTTTCAAATGAGTTTTTAAATAGTCACAAAAAAAGTCTTTAAAGACGTTAATTAAATCTAATTCCAAACACATTTTCATGATCAAATAAAATAAAAAATAAAAATAGAAAATAAAAATGCAAACCAAATACAACTTCAATTTTTATAATTTTTTTTTAGTTTTATTCCATTTGTAAACAAAAATATAAGAAGAAATAAATAAGTAAACCCTAATAAGAACTTGAGGAAAATTTTCTAATATAAAATAAAAGAAATATTTATTTCAAAATAAAAATGAAATAGATATGAAATCCCTAATTTCAAATTTTTTTTTTTTGGCATTTTACATCAAGTTTGCTCATTCAATTGGCACAAAAGCATGTTCTTTTCTTAAATTGGCGAACTTGTTTTTTCTTCCTCGAAATTTGTAGCAAGTTTGCTCATTGGTGTAACGAATTTTTCTTTTACTTTCATTGAATGATCGAACTTAGCTTGGTGCACGAACTACTAACAAATAAAACTAAACATAACTACTAAAAAAAATACATAAAATAAAACTAACTAAATACATAAATAATTAAAATTAAACTAACAAAAACAAATAATAAAACTAATAAAATAAATAAAATAAAACTAACTAAAATAAATAAAACTAAATAAATAAATAAATCAACAAAACAAATATACTTAAGAGGAGTGCTTTCACTTTTTTATATGTCTTATTAGCATCAAGTTAGTCGATTTAATGAAAATAAATGGGAAGTTAGGTTATACTAATGGATAAACTTGCTTCAAATTTCAAAAAAAAAAAAATTCATCCATTTAAGAAAAAAGGCATGTTTTTGTGCCAATTAAATAGACGAACTTAACGTAAAATATAAAAAAAAAAAAAGAGGTTAAATTTAAAAATTTAATGTCCATTTCATTTTTATTTGGAAATAAAATTTTTTTATTTTATATTAGAAAACTTTCCAAGAACTTGAAATCTTGAACTCCCAATGAGACCAACTAATAAAGGGTTCATGAAGATCCATCAAAGCAGTCAACACAGAAGGATCTGTGCCTTGCTAAAAAAGCCAACTCATAAATGAAGTAAAACCAACCAAGTTAATTAGCAAACTCAATAATTATCACACGTTACATGATAAAATGATGTAGTGCCGCATTATCTACCCAAATAAAAGTTTTAAAACTACCAAAACAATCCAAATTATTTCAGTACTTTAATGTCAATTTAGTACTATGAAGAAAGGAAACTTAGACTTTTATTTTATGTTAGACCACATGCGACAATATAAGATTCATCTCACACGTAAAAAAAAAAATAAAAAAAAATAAAAAATAAAAATAAAAATAAAAATCTGACAAAACTTTAACATGTTATTTACATTGGACATTAGCTATGATTTGACGATACCCTGAACAACAATTGAAAAATCAAATCAAAGTTGTGGATTCAAGTACGTATGTTTTTTTATTCTCAATGTTTGTGAAAAAGTTTTAACATATCCCAAATATTTAATTTAATTCAATTTTATTCCTAACGTTTTTGATTAATTTCAATTCTAGCCTATGATCAAATTGAAAGTATTCCTCTAAAAAAATTGAAAAAGAAGTAACTCTTTGAAGGGAATTGAACTAACAAATGTGGCTAAAAATCAATCTAGTTGCGGAGAATTAGTGCATACAATTTTTATTTTGTGACACATTATAAAAAATGACAACCATCTATAAATATAAGTACAATTGAACATAAAGTCTGTATATCTTAGTAACAGAAGAGATTCCAATGTACTAGGAAAACCAAGAACAACTCTAATGGACTGCTTTAATTGAGTATATATATATTTTTTTAAATGATAAGTGAACTAATTTGAATTTGATATTGATAAAAGATTGGATGAAATAAAGAAAATGATATTGGTATGAGTAAGTTGATACCGTATTAATTGAAAGACATGCTAATTAAAGTACGTCTAAATACATGTTAATTTAATTTAATAAATAATATTGTGTAGGACTCAAATTGATATTAAATTAATATCCAACATTGACCATGCGTGTACAATTTTTTTTTTTTGGTAAACAAAGTGTACAAATTAGATTGCAAGTAATTTCATATATATTCCAAATTCCCCAAAAAGCTTCTCATATTCCATTTAAGTCTTGGTTGATTGGCACCACTAGCGAGGCTTTAAAAAAAATGCAAGATATTGAAATAAACAAAATACTTATTCAAAGAGTCATTAGTTTACTTTTAATTGATTTTGAATTAAAATATAACAATATATTTATTACTTGTTTAAATAAATTTTTTTATAATTTAACAACTTTATTATTTAAAAAAAACACATATATTAAAGAGTTTACTTTTAATGCACTGACAGTATAAAACGTTTTTCATCGTCGTGTAATCATATCCATTCTTTTGGATGACCAATCAAAGAATTAATGAAAAAGAAAATCATTTTTGCTGAGGTGACATTCAAATACAAAATTATTTTCTACTCCCGAATAAAATTAGCCAAACAGGCCAGTGCAATTTAACAAATTAATAGTCAAATCTCTTTATTTCCTATCTATATATCCATAAAGTTGGTCACTTTGAATGGCAAGAAGCTACATGGAGTTTACTTTTATGTTCTTCCATCCATATAAGAATATATTCCCCATAACCTGACCCAGCATGATGACCATACATTAAAAACAATCATATCTATAAGTCAAGAATACATATAAATGCCGTCTCTTTACAATATGATGCTAAGGATAATTCTCCCACAAACACAATGGCATCAAATTAAAAATCAGTCACCAAAAACAAACACAATAACAGACAAAATAGGCAATGGCTTAGCAGGAGACTCATGAAACAACAAAACTCCTCTGTTGCCTCATCATTATTCATTAGTGTGTGAAAAAACTGCCCCTTTTTTCCTACTGAAAATTATATAAAAATGATTATTAAACAGCACCTATGTTATGTGAGGTCAAAGAAACATTCACATCTTATTTTACAATACCCATGGAAATGCTGGAATCTACAAATTTAAATCATAAGCCTAACCTGTAACTCATCAAACTTTTAACACATTGGAAGATTAGTCAAATGCCGCATTTTTTAGCTGTCAGGACGAACAAATTGCTCCTTTCTTGAATGAAAAAGTGAGCGTGGGAGATGACGTTGCTCACAAGCTGACAGAGATATCGAGGTGAAGAAGGGCAGCAATTTTATAATATAATCTCTGGTTTGAACTGCTGTTCCTTAAGTTTTTGAACAACTTTCTCGGCTAAATCGCCATATGCTCGAGAAACCACAGAATCAGGGGCGGCCAAAACTATAGGGTGCCCTTGATCACACGCCTCTCTGATCTCCACTTCCAGTGGTATCTGGAATCGTGAAATTGAAATTTGTCACTAAGAGTCTAAAACAAACACATAATTTTGCAGATGTCACTTAAGATTAAGAGAGGTTAGTTTTTACCCAAAACACTGTTAACTTCAGTTTTTTTAAGTCTTCCTCATTTAATTTTGGCTTGAAACTTTTAATTAAACACATTATAAATCCTTTTAAGAGAAGAGATAATGCACAAATGTACGAAACTACAGTTCCAGGTCTGTAAGTTAACATTTCCTTTGCTATTTAAAATTTCAAAAAACTTTGGGTTGCATTT
Organism: Stylosanthes scabra; assembly: GCA_036250425.1. Taxonomy (NCBI): domain Eukaryota; kingdom Viridiplantae; phylum Streptophyta; class Magnoliopsida; order Fabales; family Fabaceae; genus Stylosanthes; species Stylosanthes scabra. The sequence goes on along the minus strand of JASCZI010030446.1, from coordinate 33,214 downwards.
TCACAAAGATATAGCAAAATTAACCAAAAACTAAAGAAGTGATAAGTTATCACATAATAAAGCTTCCATTACATGATCTGAAAATTATACTCTAAAGTGTACAGTCTAGATAGAGATCATTAGCATACCTCACCCAAAAATTCTAGCCCCATTTCAGAGGCTGCCTTTGGAGCCCCTCCTTTACCAAATATATATGATGGTTCACCACAATGTGGACACCTAAAGCAGCTCATGTTCTCTACAACTCCCAAAATCTGCAAGAACAGTTGAAGATCTCATATGAAAGGACTAAAAAGGTAGCATGCATTGAGGGTTTTAGAATTGTAAACACCATATCCGGGTAAGGGACGATCTATAATTCAAGCACTGGAATTGTATTATGAAACAAATACAAAAACACATAAAAAGAGACCACATGCACAAATGAATGTTTCCAGTACGCATTTGATATAAGATATGCTCGTCATACTTAATCAAATTAATTTACAAAAATTAGCCAATAGGATTTACAAAAGCAAGGCACTTGTTTTGATACCTAAAGAATAATTTCAACCTAATGAATCATAGTGATACAACATAATTAGGTATGTAAAGATTTTCCTCTAAAATGATTGAGATGATTCCCTATGTTGCAATGTTTTTACTGAACAATAATTGATTCTTCTCATGTTAACAAAAAGTTGGAAGAATGAATATTCTGATCCAAAGTAACTATAGAAGTCTCATTGGAAGCCTTCTATATCTGACTACCACAAGGCCCGACATCATGTATGCAACAAGTCTATTATCAAGATTCATGCAAAAGCCAAGTCAGAAGCACTACGGAGCTGCAAGAAGAATCTTGAGATATCTACGAGGTACACAAGAATATGGCATTCACTGAAATACATTCAAAATTTACTTCAAAGATTCAAGATGAGTAATTGCAAGTCAGTATCTACTCCTCTAGTCCATAATGAAAAATTACAAAAAGAAGATGAATCTGGAGAAGCAGATCCTTCACAATATAGAAGTCTCATTGGAAGCCTTCTATATCTGACTACCACAAGGCCCGACAGTAACTAATGAACATTTAGGAAAAATGAAGGAACGCCAAGTGATTATCATACCGGAACATCAACTTTATTGAACATCTTTACTCCCCTCCTGGCATCCATTAATGCAACATCTTGAGGAGTTGAAACAATCAGTGCACCTACCATATATTCCATCATGAAAATGAATAAAGACAAAAAGATTTTTTTTGAAAAAAAAGGGTCAATTTGAAGACCGAAAGACTAATAATTGCATTAAACAAAAAAACTTGAAATATAACGATGCTATTCTTAAATTTTATCTGTGACTGATTTAATTAAGCTTTCAAACCATCTACTCTTTTGCTAATAGTTTACTTGTTATTATACTGAAGATATTTCAATTGTGAATTAGCAGAGAATGATAAATAGGTCTAAATCACAACCTCCTTTTGTAAATTTCAATGCATACTTATGGCATGCGAGAACCACAAAGACTAAAATAATCCATAGGCTGTCCAAGCTGTTTGTCAAAGCATTTTCTTAGACCTCTTCAACCACAGATAGTATGCCAAAGGATCCATTAGTGGAAATACATTGCTTTTCATGATCTACCTGATAATTGCAGATTCTGTGACATAGCAATCTGGACATCGCCGGTCCCAGGAGGCAAATCCATCACTAAAACATCAAGGTTTCCCCAGTCAACTCCCCTTGTCATTTTCTCAAGAGCATTTGCTACCTGTGATAATCCAGTAAATATATAATTTTTTTTTAATGAAATGGAAAACAAAAAAGTGGAGGTGGTTGTCAAGATGTATTCAGTATGAATTCCTTTACAGTAGATATCAAGGAATAACAAAAGTTGCATGAAGCAATGAAAGAAATAAATAGTAAGAGAATGTGAAAAAAAAAAATTAAAAAGCCAATAAAGGAGTTAAGGTGTACCATGGGACCTCTCCATACAATTGGGGCATACTTCTCGACAAGGAACCCTATTGACATACACTTGATCCCGTAATTTTCTATGGGAATCATTTTCTTGTCTGAAATAAGTGAATGGCAAATATTGGCATGAACTATAACAGATGGAAGAAACTTTTGCATAAAGCCTAAAGGTAAATGGGAATGGCAAAAGAAAGACAGAACGGAGAGAAACAGTTCATAAATTCTAACTACTATTTTGGTTACCATCAAATCCTAAAATTTCAACAGAAGTTAATGATTTTTGAGTTCTAACGATCTTCTTGAGCACCATCTGCAACGCATTCATCCTAGTTATGCATTTAAACAAATCGTAGCTAGAATATATGATGTATAGATAAAATTAACAAAACTCAAAATGCATTGAAGTTAGGGATTATTGTTCATAGAGTTTGAGTATAATCATACAATATTTGAAAGAATTTTTTAAAACACTTTATTTCCAAATTCCTATAACTTAAAAAATTATTCTGCCTAGAGAGTAAGATGATACAATATCTGAATGTGGAGAATAAACATGTTTGACATTGATGCTTTCCCTTTTATGCACCATGATAGCTATGCCTACATGCAGCTGTTGTTGTCAGGAATGTGCCATTCAAGATGAATGTTTACTTCAAAGTGAAAAGTATACCTTCAGTTACATCAGGTTTGCTGTTGATGTTCATCATAGTGGGGATATTCGGTCCATATACATCAGCATCAAGCAAACCAACCTTCAGTTGGCACTTACTTGCAAGTGCTACAGCTAAATTAACTGCCAAATCAAGAAACAACACTCATTCACAAGACACAAGTACACAACACCAAAAGAAGCAGCAAGATATCCAAGCTCAGCTAAATGAACCTAATAATAGACATTTCTGTATATCAAGCCACTTCTATATAAAACTTTTGCCGGTAAAATTGGATATATAAATTCCGATATCTAGTACACCAGTTCTATTCAGAATGCATGCAACAAAGAAGGATCCGGACATTTTAAAACACAATTCTTGCTGAACATGGTATAGACCATAAAGTCACATTAGTTGTTAAAAATGAGATCTCGATGTAATAAGTAACCCTGACTTATTGGAACAAGGACTCAGCTCACAAGTTTGAATTCCAGAGAGAACTTTTGAGAATATTACATTGAGAAAATGTTCAAATTTGTCCCCAAAACATACACTCGCATTAAATTAGACATTC